>JAHKKF010485959.1:0-16131 GCA_019740295.1 Labeo calbasu | reverse complement strand
TTTAATTTTAATTATTTTAATTATATTAAAGTATGCTTTCATAAGATTCATCACTGAAAACAAAACTTTTTATATTGTTTTTATATATACTAATTTATTTTAACACTTCTGTGATTTATATTATTTTCACTTTTAGTATAACATATTAATAGTTAATGTAGTTGTGTTGTTTCAGTTGTACTTATTTTATTTTAACAGTTTTTTATTGTGTAAATTCAAGGTTGTCATTTTACTAGTTTAATTTGAATATTTTTACCTATTAAAATATATCTTCATAAGATTCACAAATAAAAAATTCTATTGTTTTTACTAATTTATTTTTTAACATTTATGTGATTTTATTTTATTTTCATTTTTGTAAAAAAAAAATAATTTACATATTCATTACAATGATAGGTGAAGTTAATGTGTTTCAGTTGTACTCATTTTATTTTTTTGTATTGTGTAATTGGTTTTAATAATTTAATTTTAACTATATTATTATTATTATTAAAGGTAATGTTAATTTTGTTGTTTCAGTTGTACTCATTTTATTTTAGTTTTTTATTGTGTAAATTCAAGGTAAATTTAAGGTATTTTTTATTGCGTAATTTCATGGTTTCATGATTTTACTAATTTTATTTTACTAATTTTGTTTTATTAAAATTATTATTTTGTTATATTAAAATATGCTTTCATAAGATTCATCAGATTTCAACAGTTAGCTTGTCAGTTCTTTATTGTTAGAAGAAACTCAGTGGTCACAACTTACGAAAACTTTTCCCACTCTCTGAAAGCGATAATATAAACCATGCTGGATGTTAAGGTTGGTTTATTGAAAGACTGTAAAAATGAACTGTCAAATTACATTTTTCAGCTTTTTTTCATTATGGCAACTGTTTCTCTTCCACCACAGTTATTGACACGTCTGATGACATTGGAACGGTCACTGACATCCTGGCTCGTCGTATTGAAGAGTTTGAGCTGAGGGCCCAGCTGGGATCTCCTCCTCACTGGATGTCCTTGTTTGATGAAGATCCCCCGAGATCCCCTCACAACCATCAGCACCTGCCGCCCCACTCGCCCAGCCCTCGCCTGCACAGCCGCCAGCCCCGTAGCCCACGCTGCCACCGCACACCCGGCCTTCTCTCCTCCAACGCTAGTCTGACCTCAGACAGCGACAGTCCCACCAGCGTCAGCCCCTGCTTTCGCCAGGCATGGTCCCCCGACACCTCTTCCCCCTCCGGCCGCTTCCGCCCCCGTACCCTCTCCCTGGACGCCAAGCTCTCCACTCTGCGCGGCCGAGGCTACGGTGGCTTCCGGTGCAACTGCCAGCCGCCAACCGCCAGCTCTGTGTCCCCTCGTCCCACTCAGACTGCTCTGTCCTGCTCCAGCTCCACTTCCAGCAGCAGCTCCAGTGAGGGAAGCAACAGTCAAGAGTCAGACCTGGGCTTCTCTAGACCGTCTGGCGCACGTCGTAGCTTGAGGAACCTGAGAGCCAAGCTAGACCCCAGGAACTGGCTGCAGAGTCAGGTGTAGCTGTCACATTTCTTCTGGTTACCGTCAGAGCCATCACAACTCCCTGGAAAAAAACTGGAATACCTGAGGTCATGTATTCTCAATGTCTGTCACTGCGTTCTATTCACGTAATAAGATCAACATGAAAATGAACTTTTCTTCTGCCTTTTAAAGGAGCCTCCACGATGGGAATTCAATACTACTAGTTATACAATACACTACTAATGTATATATATAGCATTACACATTGTCTCTTCATGGATAGCTCATTATTTTGGATCTTTGGAGAGTGTAGATGTTTTATGTGAGACAGATTCCTGGTACAGTGATTATATACTGGATTGAAGCAGTTGTCCTGGTGTTGTAAGAGCTTTTTGGCCAGTCATTGTGTCTGTGTGCACTGTTTTAGAAATATGCTTCAGAAAGTGCTGTTAGGATCAAGTCTGCAGAGTATTCATCATCACAAGGCTGGCAAATACACTACTTTTCAAAAGTTTGGGGTCAGTGAGATTTTTAATGTTTATGAGAAAGTCTCTTATGCTCACCAAGACTGCATTTATTTGATCAAAAATAGAGTAATATTGTGAAATTTAAAATAACAGCGTCATTACGCAATCATTCTGATTCCGTGATTTGGAAAACATGGACGGAATCACAGAATTCACTAACGCGGAATGTCACGGATTTTGCCAAATTTTGAATGAATAAATCAAAAATAGGTTGGTAAACTTAACTCAAAATGCGATGTGAAGTACTGTATTTTCTGCGTGTTTCTGTGTGAATGACTCAGGGTTGCCAGGTTTTCATAACAAAACCCGCCCAATTGCAACTTAAAAGTAGCCCAGTTGCATTTTGAGGGGGTCCCCGTTAAAAATTGCGTTCTTGGAGATAAAATACAAGTTTTTTTGTTGAGGTTCCCCTGGTAAATTCGCATTTCAGGGGCTAAATATGACGTTATTGGGATCTAAAATAAATAAATAAATAAAATGATAATAATTTCATTTTTATAAAATCAATTAATTTGAGATGCTTTTGCTAATCAAAATGTAATGAAACTATTAAAATTAAATTTGGTAAAACAAAACTGAATTTGAGAAAAAAAATAAACATTTCATAGGGCCTTAAAAATATACATTTTGTTGAACTTATAATAAATTACTGTTAAATTGTGTAAGTTTCGTGATTTAATTGATTCATATTTTTATTTATTTAACCATTAAAACAGAGAGTAGAATAATTAAAATGGGGAAAAAAAAATGGAATCCAGAAAAATTAATACGGAAAAAAAAGGAATTTGGGGAAAAAAAATAAAACAGCGTCATTCATTCTAATTCCATGATGTGGAAAACATGGACGGAATCGCCGAATCCAGTCATAAAACAGAATTCACTAATGTGGAATGTCACAGATTTTGCCAAATTTTCAATGAATAAATCAGACATAAGTTGGTAAACGTAACTTAAAACGCAATATGGAGTACTGTCCATGAATATTAAGCAGAAAAAAGACTATTTAAATATGAATCCTGTATGTTCTGTGTGTTTCTGTGTAAATGACTCAGGGTTGCCAGGTTTTCATAACAAAACCCACCCAGTTGCTACTTAAAACTAGCCCAGTCACTTTTCAAAGGGGGGTCCCCATTAAAAATCACGTTCTGGGAGATAAAATAGATTTTTTGGGAATTTGGGAAAAATAAAATGGATTTCATAGGGCCCTATGTGCTTAAGAAGCATTTCTCATTATTATCAGTGTTGAAACCAGTTGTGCTGCTTATTATTTTTGTGGAAACAGATTTTTTTTTTGGTAAGATTCTTTGGTAAATACAACAGAGTAGTCATTTTTGGTCTATTTAATGCAGCCTTGCTGAATTAAAGTATTAACATCTTTAAAAAAAAAAAAAAAAGAAGTCTTTCTGATCCCAAACATTTGAACGCTAGTTTATGTCAGGATCAGTGATCTTTGAAACAGAGTATTAATAAACCTAACATGTGTGAAAGCTAGCTTAACGCTGATAAATTTCACTTTATTAAGTTTATTTTTATTACACAAGCCTGCAAAAAGAAAGTCTTACAATATCAGTTTAAATTCTGCATCTTTTTTGAGTTGTTGGTCATGTGATTACTAATAACTGACTTCCTGTCAAGGCTCACTCAAGTCACTTTTGTTGATGTTGTGCTGTATGGTTGTTTCGGACATACACGGACAACTTTGGATCCAGTATCACACAAAGGCAAAAGAATTTTGTTTGCACAAGTTTGTGGTTGCAGAACTGCTCTACTTGCAGTCAGCTATGACTCCATTTAAACTTTGTTTAAAAGCGTTTAATAACAGAAGGGTTACTAAAGCGAGCAGTATTTAGCTGTTCCTGTGATCTTAACATGGGTGTATAATTAAACAGCTTTTATTATGCTATTAATATGAATGGATTCTTCATCTCATCTGACAGTACATGATTTGAAGATGTTTTTCAACAGTACTATTTGTGGCGAAGAGTGCATCTTTATAACACTCACTAGAATATTGTATTATATCCGCTATAATGTCTGTTACCGTTGAAATTCTCTTTGCATGCCTTCAGTGTATATGCAAAGGTCCAGACGTCACAAGACTCTGTATTCAGGTTATGATAATGGGATATAATGTGACTCCGTTTACTACCTGTGACTATAGTGACCTCAGGATTACTGTACATACCTTATCTCACTCAGCAAATGTGAACCCCTAGCAGTCAGAAAAAGTCAAAAATCAGAATGCACATTAACTAGGATTCAGCACAAGCAATGAAACATGCCCAGAAGTTAAATGTTTTGGGTGTTTTTGTTTTAAAGGTGCTTTGAGTTTTAAGAAGGGTTGCAAAGGCACTACTATGCAAAGCTACAACAGTTCAAAGTTAATTGCGTATCCTAGATTTCATTTACATCAGCGGTACATGCGTTATTTTAAGATTTTCCTTTTCCTTGTTGGCTTGCAGGTCAATTTCGTCAAGCACTTTGTGCTTCAAACAGGTGAATTCAAGTGTTTCAGTGTCACATGGCTCAGATAAAGTGCGGATTTGCTTGAAGACAATTTTATTAGCAATATTTACAGTAGTGAAAGTCTAGATAACTCGTATTGTGATTTCAATAAAACCTCAGGAGTGAAGTTACAGTCCGTCTTGCCATAAAAATATCAAACATACAGGTTAACATGACTGTAATTCAGAAAACACGTCTGCACAATATATTAGGTATCCAAACCTGTATTTTTTGTTTTTTAAATATGAGATTAAAAAACGTTCCGATGGAGACACATGGTTTACTTTCCATAATTATGTGTATATTTTATTACAAAAATCATAAAGTTGAAAGTCTAGAAATATCTGATTAACCTTTTTCTCTTAAATCCAGAATTAGTAGAAAAGTTTTGACGCTACAAAATGAACAGTTCTCACCTGAAGGGCCACTGACTTGTATTTAAAAACTGTAAATTCATTCAAACACTATTTGTTATTGTAAAGTTTTGTAATTTTCATTTTGTGCTTTTATTAAAGTTGTATTTTACCATATTAATTTTTGTTATAAATAAAATTATATTGACATTTTATCAGACGAGTAAAGCTCTAACTATCCTGGTAGATAACATTGAATGTTAACCTGGAGGTGAGTGTCATTTCAGCAGGTGGTCTGCATGTCTTTGGACAAATAACTAATAGATTCATGTACAATAAATGAAAAGTAAACAGCATTTTTGTGTGTGTGTATTTGTGCAGTCTCTTGATGGTTTTACTTGACTAAATGTTCAAGATAGTAAACTCATTGTGAACCAGTAAATTGAATCCCTTTAATTTGATCTCATGCATTAATACACATGCAGTGAATATGGTTTCTTAATAATCATGATACTCAGAATAGTATGAAGGCAGTGTACTGGCTGTGCAACAAATCAAAAACATAAAAACATTATTGCAGAATGTGGAAAAAACAACAACCTCATTATTTATTACAATATGACATTTCTAACAGAGAGCATAGAGTAAGTTAAAAGTGTTGGTGATTCTTTTATAGCTTGATCTTCCCCATTAATACAAAAGAACTTTGTTAGTTGAAAAATGACCTATTACTGAAATCTGGTTACACAAAATGGATTAGACAGACCCTCTCGAGAAGGAACAATACGTACGTTCATGGTCAGAGATAAATAAATTACATAGAAAAACAATGTGTATTCGATAGCGTTTACACAAGGGTCTCATTGTACACTATCGTTCAAAAGTTTAGGGTCAGTACGATTTTTATTTTTTGAAGGAAATTAATACTTTTATTCAGCAAGGACACAAGTTGATCGAAAGTGACTGTAAAGACATTTAAAATTTTACAAAAGATTTCTTTTAAACTTTCTGTTCATCGAAGAATCATATGAAAACAAATACAATATGAATCAGTTTCAACAAAAATATTAAGCAGCGCAGCTGTTTTCAAATCAAATAAATGCAGCCTTGGTGAGCATTCAAGATTCTTTCAACAACATTAAAAATCATACCGACCCCAGACTTTCAAATGGTAGAAATATGAAAGAATTTCATTTTGACGGAAGGTTCAAAGCAAGTTTAGTCTTAAAGGGACGGTTCACACAAAAATGAAAATTCTGTCATTAATTACTCACCTTCATGTTGTTCCAAACCAGTAAGACCTTTGTTCATCTTCAGAACACAAGACATTATTTTTGATGAAATTCAAGAGCTTTTTGACCCTGCATTAGACAGCAACATAACTGCAATGACTGAACGTCTTACGGGTTTGGAACGACATGAGGGTGAGTAATTAATGACAAAATGTTTTATTTTTGGGTGAGCTATCCCTTTAAAGGATTAATTCACTTCTAGAACAAAAATTTTCAGATAATGTACTCACCCTCTTGTCATCCAAGATGTCTTTCTTTCTTTAGTAGTAAAGAAATTATGTTTTTCTTCTGTGGTGCCCCCAAATTTTAACTTCCAAAATGCAGTTTAAATGCAGCTTCAAAGGGCTCTAAACGATCCCAGCCGAGAAAAGATGGTCTTATCCAGCAAAACGATCGGTAATTTAATAAAAAATAAACAATTACAATTGGTATACTTTTTAACCTCAAACGCTTGTCTCGTCTAGCTCTATGTGAACTCTGTCCGGTCATGACAGTTAGGGTACGTCTAAAAACTCCCATCTCATTTTCTCCTCCAACTTTAAAATCATCCTACATCGTTGCAGATGAACCGACCCAGTGTTTACAAAGTGAACATGCGAAAAAGATCAAACACCCTTTACAAAAACAGCGACGTAGGGCGATTTTGAAGTTGGAGCAAAAAATGAGACAGGAATTTTTAGACGTACCCTTACCCTTAAAAAATTCACACGGAGTTAGACAAGACAAGCATTGAGGTTAAAAAGTATACAAATTCTCTTTTTTTTCATAAAATAACCAATCTTTTCGCTAGATAAGACCCATATTCCTCGTCTGGGATCGTTTAGAGACCTTTGAATCTGCATTTAAACTGCATTTTGGAAGTTTAAATTTGGAGGCACCATACATTAGATGGAGAGAAATCCTGAAATGCTTTTCTCAAAAAACATAATTTCTTTACGACTGAATAAAGAAAGACATGAACATCTTAGATGACATGGGGTGAGTACATTACCTGTACATTTTTGTTCCGGAAGTGAACTACTCCTTTAAGGGTAACATAACACTCGTTTTTTAAACCATTTTATTTGCATTGGCTTCCATGACAGCAAGGGTTTTAGAATGTTATACTAAAACAAGTGTAAGAGAAGTACCTTTCTCAAAGGTTGGAAAAGCAGGACCCACTAGTTACTGCCAATTTCTCAAGGGCCTGCTATGATCAAATCATTTGGTCTGAGCAATGACAACTTATCTTCTGTATGTAGGTATGACAGATACGCAATTCAGAATGCTGTAAACACATCTCTGCTTTAAAAAACATGGCATGTTATAACTATTTCACCTACATTATCAACACATTTTACTGGTACTATGACAGTACTAGTTTTAAAAAAAAGCTACTATACTCAGGACCAACTGACATGTGAATGTAAGTTGGATTTACGTGTGAAAAGGCCTCAACATAAACTGAAATCTGTTCTCCAGTAGACACCTCCACCACCTTTGGTATCATTTAGTAATGATAACAGTAACAACGGTATGTAAAATAATAAATGATGTAATGTGTAAATAATAAAACGATGATAATTTGTGTACAATTGTAACAGAAATTGTACTTAATCAGTATCTCGGCTCACATCACGTGAGAACCCTCCTCAGTCTTGCAGATGATGATCATTAAAGTCTCAATTGTCGACTTTGGCTGCTTGTTTTGGAACGCAAGGAATCGTTGGCCAAGTTGTGCCTGTGAATGCTTCACTTCCAACCCTTTTCTTGTGACTCTTAGTCTCAGAGTACATGGTACATCCTCATAGACCAGGCTTTGTGGTTCTTAGTCCCTGAGAATTGATAAAACGAAAAGGGGGAAGAGGAAAAGTAAAAGTCTTTAGATGGTCTCTACGTAGTTGGCAGGAAAGAGACCCTGGCGTCCATCTTTGCTGGAGCCCCTCCACCACGCTTTGTCGATTGTTTCCACATCACTGATGATGTCACCAGGTTCAAAGGAGAGCTCAGTGTCATCCTCTGTGAACAAAAGAGAAGTTTCAAAGGCTATCTTAGTAAACAATAAATTACACAGGACTGCTGTTGAAGCAAGCAACACTAACCTGCTTGGTAGTCATATAACGCTCTCACACGGAGAAGTCTTTCTGGTGATGACTGCAATAAGAAGGAATGACATGTTTTAGTACTTTCTATCTTGTTTTATCAAATTAATATTAATGATGAGTCACTATGTACTTCGCCATTCTCTGTCACCATATCCGTCTGGATTTCATCGTCATCTTCCTCCTCACGATTAACCGTATAACAGTACCGCTCAGGTGTGCTGTGCTCAGATACATCAACATCCTCTCCTTAAAAACAAAACAAGGTGTTCAATATTCATATATGTATATATTCATCACACAAGAGATAACAAAACTAGGGATAGCTCACCCAAAAATGAGTATTACCCCATGATTTATTTGCCATCAAGCTATCCAAGGTGTATATGACTTTCTTCTTTCAGACAAATACAATCTAAGTTATATTGAAAAATGTCCAGGCTTTATAATGGCAGTGAATGGGTGTTAAGAATTTAAAGTCCATCCAGTGCACCCATTCATCATAAAAAGTACTCCACACAGCTCTGGGGTGTTAATAAAGGCCTTCTGAAGTGAATTGGTGCGTTTTTGTAAGAAAAATATCCATATTTTAAACCTAACTTATACAGTAGCTTCTGCTAATTTATTACCGGCATTTTGTTGACCGCTTCCACATTCGTCACTTTTCACTGCAGCTTGCGCATCATAAAGTTTGGAAGAGCCAGGACATATTTTAATATAAATCCGCTTGTATTCGTCTGAAAGAAGAAAGTCATATACATCTAGAATGGCTTGACGGCGAGTAAATCACGGAGTAATTTTCATTTTTTTTTCAGGTTTGTCCGTTTCAATTCAACCAGAGGTCCCTGGCTCAAATTTTGCTAATATTTTTTTCTGAAGAAAAACAGACATGTATAGTGTTGAAAGCCAAAATATTACATGTCATTGCTGAATATTTACTGAGTAATCCACTATTTTTTAGAGGGAGGTCAAAATGGCAATTTTCACCTTAGATTCAGAGTCAAGTTACAGGGGGGTAAAAATGACTTCGGAAAGATGGCAGCATCATTATCTTATTTTTACACAGAGATTGGTAGTTCTATTAGTAAAATCTGTTGACTTTAGCAATCTGTGTTGCATTACGTGTTAATGATGAACATTCAAAAAATGGGAAACAGCACTTTTTAAGTTTTTCTCCCAAGTTTACATGCCTGTTAACTCAAGAAGTATTAAAGATATCTTAATGCCCTTTTAGATATTGGATCTTAACAAACTTTTCTTTTGGCATCTTCATTTTTAATGCCCTATGAGATTTGCTTCCAGAGATATTGGAATTTCAATACGGCTCCAGGAGTAAATTGTTAAAAATTACATATTTTCAGTGGTCAGAAACCAAAATATAATACTTTTTTCTTTTAAAAAGGAATGTCTGAAGAACAAATAATCTTGAAACTGGGGATGTATCTTGTTTTTTCAGTCAAGACGATTGCATTGAACATACCTGCCATAAATATTCTTTTTCCAAAGTTTGTGTGCCTATAACTCAAGAAGTATTAAAGATATCACAATATGATTTCAGATTCTAATTGTTAATTAACTTTTCTTTTGCAATCTTAATTTTCAAGGCCATACATCATTCAGTCCCAGAGATATGGAGATCTCAGTGAGGCTCCATGTCCAGATTGTTGAATCTTACCCATTTTCAGTGGTTGAAAACCAAATGTTGGTCAATTTGTATTCAGTTGATACTTATTTTATTTAAAGAACGATGTCTGAAGAAGAAATAATGTTGAAATTAGAATTGTATCTTTTTTCCCTCTATCAAAAAATTGCATAGAACATACCAGTTTGAGTGTCATAAATATTCTATTTCCAAAATGTGTGTGCCTATAACTCAAGAAGCATTAAAGTAATCTATTAAGATTCTAAAAGAAACGTTTATGAAGAACTAGAATCTAAAATTATATTGCAATATCTTTAATATTTCTTGAGTTACAGGCACACAAACTTTGGAAAAAGAATATTTATGGCACTTCGACAGGTATGTTCAATGCAGCTGTCTTGACAGAAAGAAACGAGATGCATCTCTAGTTTTAACATCATTTGTTCTTCAGACATTCCTCTTTAAAATAAAAAGTATCATATTTTTGCAAACTGACCCACATTCGGTTTCTGACCACTGAAAATGTGCAAATTTTAACGATTTACTCCTGGAGCCATACTGAAATTCCAATATCTCTGGAACCATATATCATAGGGAATTAAAAATAAAGATGCCAAAAGGAAAGTTTGTTAAGACCAAATATCTGAAAGGGCATTAAGATATCTTTAATACTTCTTGGGTTACAGGCATGCAAACTTTGGAGAAAAACTTGAAAAGTGCTGTTTCCCCATTTTTGAATGGTACATAATGTAACAAAGATTGCTGAAGTTAACAGATTTTACTAATAGAACTACTAATCTCTTTGTAAAATTAAGATAATGTTGCTGCCATCTTTCTGAAGTCATTTTTACCCCCCTGTAACTTGACTCTGAATCTCAGGTGAAAATTGCCATTTTCACCTCCCTCCACAAAATAGTGGATTACTCAGTAAATATTCATCCATAACATTTACTATTTTGTCTTTCATCACTATACATGTCTATTTTTATTTCTTTGATTGATTTGACACAGAATGACCCTATACAACTTTTGCCCAGATCTGCAGTCTGGATGAGTTAACAGAACTTCACAAAAGTCAGATCCAGTTTTTATCTTCAGACTGGGATTTCATCCAGCCAGAGGATATCAAACATGATTGACATTTTGGGCTGATTTTAGAACACATAATGTTTTTATTTGGTGTTAATTTGTTTCTCCGTGAGTCTGACTTTATTGCGTTTGGAATGACTTAAAAGTTTGTTAGCTCTAATTAGCTCATTACCTGTACCATTCAGTGGTCTGCCACATTCAGATTCATCTTCTTCATTCATCACATCATACTTTGATACGCTCACACACGACTCTGGACAAAAAGCACAAGAAACATGTCAATGACATCCCTACCACAGAAACATTCTGCATTTCTTCCCATTACATTTCTCTTCCCTCACCTTGATTCTCTGGTAGGTCTTCCTCAACTTCTTCATCTGAGATCAGTTCCACATTTCTGGGCTTTTCAGGTGCTAAATGCTCCACGTTTGGCTGGAATTCCTCCGATTCTGTAGCAGGCTGCTCCTCTGGTTCCTCCTCAGACTCTGACTCTGGTTCCTCTTGCTCTTCAACCTCCACCAGGGGGCTGATGACAGTCTTCACATCCTTGGGCTCCAACTGTTCTTCTACTGTTTTCACTGCTTGTTCATAGCTTGTGGTGATCTTTGTATCTGAAGGTGGAGCTGACATGGCTGACGGTTCCTCTGGTTCCTCTACCTCTTCCTCATCTTCTTCGACAAGCACAGCTTTTTGTTCACACAGGATACGAGAGCTGGTTACAAGCTCTGGAGAGAAGAAAATTGTCAAGATGAGTGAATCTATAAGACCACTTAGACCTTTTACTTAACTCAAGTTAACTTACCTATAGTGTGAAGTGGGTTTTCAGAGAGTGAAGCTGGAGGACTTTCTGTTGCAACAGCGAGTTCTTCGCTGCTGTCATAGTTGCAAGATTCAGATTTATCATGACTGTCCAGCAGCTTTGGAGATGCAGGGGAAGCTGAATCATGGACTGGGGCTTGAGGAGGTGGCCGGTTAGGTGGTGATGACAGGGGTGGAAGGGGTCTGGAGACAGGCAGACTAGGTAGAGGTGATACGGGTGGGACAGAGCGTGGGGGAGGTGATGTGGGAGGAGATGTTTGAGGGCGCGGTGCTGAGGGGATTGTCCGGTATGGTGGACTAAGTGGGGACATTGGACATTTGGATGTGGATTGGCTGCGTGAGAATGGAGACCTTGCAGAGGGACTGAGAGGGGATGGAGGACCAGAAGTGGAGTTGGCCCTTTCAAAGATGAAGGCTGTGTCTGTCAAACTGCGTTGGTAGCGACGGAATGGAGATTTGCCTGAGGACCAAAGCATAAACGGTCAAAGGTCAAACAAACCTCAACTAAACACTACAAATTGATAAAATTTGAAAGGGCACCTATTAAGCCCCTTTTTACACAATGTTATATTGGTCTTCATACCCCCCAGATCATTATAACATCTGGAAAATGTCAGTTTTGAGGCGTGTCTAAGAAAAGTGCTGTTGGTCTGTTTTGGTGTGTGTCACTTTAAATGCAAATGAGGTGCATATTCCCGGCCCGTCGTCAGAAGAGGGCGTAGCTTATACGTCTCTGCTTTGCATACCTACAGCAATAAACAGTCAGTAGAAGCAACATGACTGAGAGCGAGAAAACTGGTATTTAGCCATACATATGGGAAGCCAAACACATGGCCGTGTGACCAACTCATCAGCACAGGGAGGAAGTGTTTGCTAGTGCCACTAAACGGACAGTGAGGCACGAACTAATGTCACCCTCACCAGCGCGATCAATTAAAATACTTTGATAATGTACATACACAAAAACGGTTAAAACGTTAGCTAAGCACTATAACGGCATGACATTCACAAAGCAGTCTGGAGTGAAATGATTTGCGCAGACCAACGTATTTAGGTAGATTTTGAGGCGGATTACCTTCATAATTAAAAGTAATCCACTCTGTCCTCAGTGGCTCAGATGTTGGGAGAAAATAAAGACTTCTATGTTCAGTCTCACATCCAAACACAGAGCACTGGGACTGCTTACGAGATATTGTTGACGTTACAGCTGCTCGAGCGTGGAGAAAACAGAGGACAGTGTACAGCCAAACACAACTCGCTGAGGGCAGAAACTATGCAGGATGCAGGACTGTCAGTCAGCGGATGTGGGCGGGGCCTAAACAATGTGATGTCACACTGCTTTGAGAATCAAAACCGCATGCCTAATGAGACTGGTTTGGTTTAATGATGATAAAAAAAAAGTGGGTAGATTTTTGTCATTGCAGGGTGGTTGTGTTCACATAAAACCAACATACATTTTTGTACAAACATCATGTAGAAGTGGATTTTGCATAATAGGCGCCCTATAAAGAGGTTCTGAAGGTTATGTTTACCTGAGCGTGGTGAGCCTGGGCTTAAAGAATTTTGCGAGGATGCTGATAACTGCCTGAAAAACTCCCTGGGATTGATGGTGCGCTGGGAAACAAGTGCTGCTGCCTCCTACAGGCCAAAGAAAGCAAAATGGTTAATATGTGACCCTGGATCACAAACCCAGTCATAAGGGTCGATTTATACACCATCTGAAAGCTGAATAAATTAGCTTTCCATTGATGTACGGTTTGTTAGGTAGGATAATATTTGGCTGAGATACAACTATTTGAAAATCTGGAATCCGAGGGTGCAAAAAATAAATACTGAGAAAAACACCTTTAAAGTTGTCCAAATGAAGTTCTTAGTATATTACTAATCAAAAATTAAGTTTTGATATATTTACAGTAGGAAATTTACAAAATATCTTAATATCCTAATGATTTTTGGCATAAAAGAAAAATAATAGCAGCTCAAACCAACAACTCAAGCCAACAAATCTGTACTCATGATCTTACTGACTGCAACAAAGTTGCTAAGCGTATAAACTTAGCGTGTAGTAAATGTAGTTATGTATAGGGCCTAGACTAGAATTACTTTGAGTTGTATTGGCTCAATCTGGATTATTCACAAAATAGGGGGGAAAACGTACTGCTGCTTTCTCAATGGACTCGCTGCGTCTGAGCCGGGCCCTCATGTCCTCCTCATGCTCTCTCTGCTGCACCTCCTGTCAAGAACCCAACATTGATACAGGTTATGACTCCATATGGTCATTCAACCATTTGCAGGTTCTTCTCAGTGAAAGAAACTCATTAACAAACTCACCCATTTAGATTTCTCCTCTCTTCTAGCCTCTTCCTCAAGCTGAGCCTGGACTCTCCTGTGAAAAAAACAACAAGAAGTTTAACCTGAAATAAATCACCTTTAGCCACAAGTGGGTTTTTATCAGATGGACGTTACAAACTTTTGTTCTTCAATCATCTGTAGCTTTTCATTCATCTTTCTGTCTCTCTCTTCAGCCTCTTTTTTTTCCTGTAGAACTCGTTCTCTCTCCCAGCGCCGTCGCTCTTCTAAAGCCCTCCGACGTTCTTCCTCCTTTCTCTCCTCCTCCTCACGCTAACACACACATCAGATTACAAAGTTTATGATGAACTGGTAACACTTTACAATAAGGTGTCATATGTTAACATCAGTTCATGTTTTGACTAACATGAAGGAACAATGGACAATACATTTATTACACTATTTATTAGTCTTTGTTAATGTTAGTTAATAAATATAGTCGTTCATTGTTTATTGACACTAGTTCACAAAGCATTAACTAATGTTAACAAACACAACTTTTGATATTAATAATGCATTAGTAAATGCTGAAATAAACATTAACAAAGATGACAGTTTTTCTCGATTGCTAAAACACTATAATCAGTCTTTTGAACCAAAATTTCAAAACCATAATGGCATTTTTCAAAAAGCACACCCACTTCCCTGAACTATAAACACTGTTACTCTGCTTTAACACATGAGTCAGATTTGGTGAACTTTTACTGCAAAACTCTACACACAAATCCCTACATTTCTCAGTACTTACACCATGTTGTCATTTAGAAAACACTATCATTCAATACTGTTCACTCAAGCCTGCAAAGTTTGAGCTCAGTTAGCACATAATTACCCAAGCAGAAACACTAGGAGTCAAAATTTATCACACACCAATCAGAATCTTTGATGGAGATAAAAAGGGTCATAGTCAGCTTACAGTTTGGTTCATTTCTCGAATCTGAAATGAAATTCTCAACACTACTTGTTCAACCTCCACATCATTTAGTATCTTGCGCACATCATAAAATGTTTCTCTTTTGAACAAGTTGTGTTTGCTTTGGTACAGTCATGCAACTGATTATGCAACTGATATGTCTGTGGTTTCCTACATTATCAGTTCCTGTTGTCATGTTGCTCAAAATGTATTACATGTATATAGTTCTCTGTGTTATAGTCTTACCCCTCAAAACATCAAGTCATTAGCTCATCGTATATGTCTTTACAGTAAATGCTAAATTTTTGATCTAACTGTCAAGCATACTCTACACATTTCTATTAGACTTTTTGTAAATCTGCCATGAATTGTTCAAGTGAATATTGACTTTCACTAATGTCGAGACTACAGATCAACCAATGATAAAGCAGTTCTCTGAAACAGCTCAAAGGTGTGTAATTTCGAAGAGGAAGAGTAGGAGGTGAAAGAGGAAGAGGAGGAGAAGAAGGAAGACGACGACGACAACAACATGGAAGGGCAAGGGCAAGAAAACAAGCAGTCTCATATATTTTAGTTGATGTGTGCCAAAGTTGGATCAGGCATGCTAGAGGACTTTAACCCCGCTGCCTGTCCAGGGCCAATTTAGTCTGTGATGTTGAGGAGGTTCTTTGGCCTGTCCCAGACCAAAGACAGGATGCTGGGGCAGAATAATTATTTTTGTTGTTGTTTGCTGTTTTGTGCTGTACTCTACAGTACAATAAATTAAGGNNTAAAACACTTGCAAATGCATACATTTGCTGTGTTCATCATGTGAATTATTTTTTTTTTTTCCAAGCAACACTTATTACCAGTTTTCGTAGTATTGTTTTGAATCTCATCAGTGTGTAAAACTATATTGTAGCGTGTGTGTTTTTGAGGGTTTTTGTGTCATGTCTGAGAGCAAAGTTTGTTTTTTTTCAGCGAGATTGAGTTGTTTTGAGTGGAGAGCTTCATTTTGACCTGAATATAGTAAGTTTGGAGAATTGAGTTAGAAGTTACGGATTTGTGTTTAGAGTTTCGCAAAAAAGAGGCATAATTTCAAG
>JAHKKF010485952.1:0-26177 GCA_019740295.1 Labeo calbasu | reverse complement strand
AAGTTGACTAAACTTATTTTAGTTGACTGAACTTAAAATTTTAAGGCAGCAGGGTAACAAATTATTTTAAGCTGACTCAACAAAGTGTGTTTTTTATTGTTTACAGTGTAGACTGTTTTTGTTCCGGTTCATGAAAGTTATTACTTTATTACAATGTATACAAATGTATGTTTATTTTGAGATTTTTAAAGATGACATTTAACAATCGTATTAAATTACTAGTATTTTTCATGAACTGAGTTTCAGATGACCGCAAAAGCAATCTAAACATACAGTAGGAGAAATGAATAAATAAATAAATAAATAACAATTTTACTGTTTCTTGTGAGAAAACCTATCATCATATCATATACAATCATATACAATCATAAACTTAAAGGTCTTCACAGCAACCCATCAAAATAAAAGATTTAACTTAGTTTAACAGTTTAACTTGAAGAAACTGTGACAGAAATATTACTGGATGTAATATTTGAATATTTACCAAAAATGTAAACGTAACACAGTATTAAAAGAAAAAAAAAGCTATATATATATATATATATATATATATATATTAATCAAATTAATTATTTACAGATGCTTTTGATTATTAAAATTTAATGAAACCATTAAAATGGAATCCAGAAAATGAACGCAAAACAGAATTCAGTAAACATAAAACTGAATTTGAGAAAAAATAAATAAATAAAACATTTCATAGGGCCTTAAAAATGTATTTTTTTGTTAAACTTTTAATAAATAGCTTTTAAATTGTGTAAGTTTCATGATTTAAATTAATTAGACATGCTTTTTGATTAAAATAACAATAACCACTAAAACAGAGCTTAAAATGAATCCAGGAAAATGAAAACTGAAAAAAACTTTGGAATTTGAAAGAAAATAAAATGGAATTTGGAAAAAAAAATAAAATGGATTTCATAGCACCCTACATCCCTAATCAAAATGTGGTAAAGTATGACAGTCGAATTATATAAGGAGTCAAGAAAATATGTTGAAAACTTCAGCTACAACCTCTGGTTCATTCTTCACACATTAACAGGAAATGAGCGCATTGCATTGTGGTAAATCAGAGTGCTCTGTTGCATTCTGTACATTTCACACGGCGACAAGCAACTCCATACAAACAGAAAATGTTCATACAGGGCACAGTACACAAGCTACACACTGCAAGCAGAAATAGTATGAATAGTCCGCTGTTTATAATTAAGCACAGCCACTGAAGCTGTATGCTAACAATTAGACCCCAACTCTCAACTATCAACTGCACAACGTGACATATGCATAAATATCCCCTGTAAGCTCCAAAAACCAATTAAAAGTTCTAAAAATAAATACTGTGAATTCTAGGACAAAATGTTTCTATGTATTTAGCTGCGAAACATGGCAAATGCATCCTGAAAGGGAAAAAAAAAGCTTTCTTGTGGGGAAAACTCTAGCGAATTACATCAAACAAAATTGCATGCATTTTCCATCTCTATTCTTGTAGCAAACAACCACTGAATCAAAGAAATATGTGGGGTGGCAAATGTTTCATATATAATTATGTTATTTTATCACATGCTTTGAAATGTTACATTGCGCTTATGTTTAGATCGTATTTTCTGAATGGCCACAAATTTTGATTGCCGAACAACACAGTGCGTGCCAATTAGAGGATTATACTATCCATCTGTCAACAGTGCCTTAGACTTACATGTGTCAATCTGTTTGGCGGCAGCTCCTCTCACCGCACTCACTGTATTTCAGACGGATGCTTTCGCTGCGAATGCTTTATGCTACTCCAAACTACTGTCCTATGAGACCATAGATCAGAACTCATCTACAACAGTAATCTGCTAAATGGGCTGCATCAGTGTCCCACAAGAGTTAATCAGAAGATTTAGCATTTAATTAGCAACATACCTCATTTTTATGCCTTAACAGGGTTAATATAATGTACCATTGGCTACAAAGTTTCGAAGGTTAGCGCTCCAAATCAGGTGTCATTCATTCAGCATTCACATCCATTAATGCCTCAGCTCATCACTGAATTATTTTCTATTTGGAGAACAGCAGACGCCCAACAGATTGTCTTCCCACAGTCCTTTATCCAAGAACATTATCATTGGGAAAACAGACGGTTACTTCAAAAATGGACAACTGTTCTCATTTTGGCTCAATTTAAAGGCTCGAGTTAGCATAAGAGGACGGTTTCATATTGAGAAATATCTCAACCAATTTATCAACAACAAATTAGCGCCATATCGCCGTTTGTGAGAGCGGGTATTGGCCGCAAACAGCCTTTGTGCATGCAGCTTTACCCTGTAAGACAACTCTAGGAGTGTTTTAGCAAAGAAAAAGCACTGAGAGTGATAAAACAACTCTGTTAGCTTGTTCTCTGAAGGTTTTTCTTGGTAGGTCGTCCCTGTAGCATTGCTGTTAATGTTGTTCCACTACTGCTGCTAGCAGATGGTAATGAAGAATGCTCCAGTGAAACAGAACTTCAACTAATGGTGCACAGCATCTGATACTGAACACAAAGTCTGCTGTCCAGCCCAGATTTTGTCTTGAGAGCTCAACAGCACACTGTACGAACAAAGTAGCCTCTTTTGAAAGGATATATTTGTTATATTGTTTCATTCTGATTGGCCAAGCTCTGCATTTTGCAGCAAAATGTAAATAATGACACTAAACAGTATGATTTACAGTCGTTCATAATTTTGCAGGTAAAAGACTGTAAAAATGCTACTGTAAAAGACTTTGATAATTAATGTCTAATGCGCTGAAATCATACATTTTAAACCATACTAGTTTAAACTTCTGATGCACACATCCGAAGCATGCAGACACAGAAAGTGAGTACTAAGCTAAATTCTCTTTCATGTCGTATTGTGCTTAAACTGTCCTATTATGCCCCTTTTTACAATATGCAATGTAAGTCTCAGGTGTCCCCAGAATGTGCCTGTGACATTTCATCTCAAAATACCCCACAGATCATATTTTATATAATTTTGAAAATACCTGTTTTGAGTGAAAGCAAAAACACGCTGTTTTCACGCATGTCTCTTTAAATGCAAATTAGCTGCTGCATCCCGCCCCCTTTTCCAGAACAGGGTGGTGCCTTTACAGCTCGTACATCAGATACTCTGTTAAAAAACATCTGTTTGGTTTTGATTTTAATGTCTATCGTGCTAAAATCATGCTTTTTAAACCCATATTAGTTTAAAATTTTGATATATGGTTTTCTGAGCGCACACATCCGAAGCACATGCATGTCACATGGCATGTGAGTACTAAACTAAGTTCTCTTTCATTTCTTACTGCACTTAAACTGTCCTTAGCAATATATGGTCCAAAAATTGTAATAAAACAGGACATATCATGTGGTTTTCTCTAAAATAAAATGTAATTTTTATCAGATTGCTAAATTGTTTGTTGTTTTTGCCAATTTGTTTTAAAAATCACAAATTTTAACCAGAAAAATTGCAATTTTTTCCCCAAATTGTACAGCCCTAGTTGTCAGTGCTGATTTTTATATTTCACTAGGTTGGCATATCATTACAAATAATTTACAACAAATAGTATCTGAAGCAACTAATTGTGGACAATTAAAGTGTATAAAACTAGCACTGGGTGAAATGTAGACAAACCCAGGTGGGTTAAATGTTTAACTCAGTGTTCTAATTGGTTTTATTTAACTCAACTATTGTTTAAAAACTACTATGGCTGGCTTAAAATGAACCCAAAATAGGTTGGAAATTAAAAGTCAGACACATAATTACTAGAGGCTTCAGCAAAGGTGAACATTTACACTCTAAAAATGCTGGGTTAAATACAACCCAGCGCTGGGTAAAATATGGACAAACCCAGCGACTGGTAAATGTTTAACCCAGCCTTCTAGGTAGTAACCCAACCACTGGGTGAAAACAACCCAATCGCTGGGTTTGTTCACATTTCACCCAGTGCTGGGTTAAAAACAACCCATCGAGTGTATACATTTTAATTTCATTAATTTATCAAAAAGCTTTGTACAGTCAAATGATCATTACGGAAAGATAGGTTCCTTCAGAACTTATTTTTTACACAGTGCAATTCCCTTACATTCTGATTCTGACAAGATGCATAAAGAAAAAAAAAAATCACTTTACCCATCATACATGATGGTTTGCCATTCAGCAGACTATTCAAAAAAACTAAACTAAAGCCGTGTTATCCAGGTTACTGGAAGAAATGATTTCGGATATGACAAAAGATCTGTATACCCCAAAGTCATTGTCGTCATAGTCCACCGATCGTCATCTCACATCCACACTCACAACAACAGCGGGTGGCCAAAAGGAGAGGAGTGACAACAAAACCCCTGCTGGCAACATGATGAAGCACACCTGACACATATTGTGCCACTCACCACAGCTTACGTGTATCTCTTGCTGTCTGTGCGTGCACCAGGTGTCCTTCAGCTCCAGGTGCAGGGAGTCACAGCCGAGTCAGCGCTAAGATAACCGCCTAACCTAACGCCTCAGGATCAATCACTTCCCGAATGCACTGTCACTACTGATTTCACGCTGTACGTATCTTCTCATTTTCACCAATTCATTTCATTTTAAACCACTTTTTTCCCACCACTATTAACTTTAAATGGTCCTGCTGTGTGACAAGCATATTTTTAATATACAAATATTCCTTGTAGTCTTTTAATAAATAAGCAGTCATTAAAGCTGCATGCCTAATCATTAAAAAATGCTCTTTACAGTCATTTTAGAGCGAGTACAGCATGTCACACCGCATGACGTGTCAGCTTCGAGTTCCCTCCTCACCGCACGGAGGACTGCACGTCGCATGAACCCAATTCCCATGTTGAATCCCCTATATTAGAGTGTTTGCAGTTACCAATTACCCCTGCCAATGTTCAATATGATTAAATACAACAGCCATCACTGACTATTATTCATCAGAGGAAAATGACGAGTACAAGTTGCTAGATTAATTAAAGTGTCACATGCAACTCTCCGGTGGATAGTTTGAGCCGTAATTAAGTATCTTACATCATTAGTTAGCGGTTCATTTCTCTCTCCCTGCTTAGAAAAGGTTAATCTCGCTTCGCTTCTTTGATTGAAAGCTGTAACGCTCATTCTTTGTTGGGTCAGTATAAGAATATCACTTCATAAATTAAGTGTGAGGCGTCAGTGCTGAAAGATGGGCGTGAAATATTGTTCAACAAGATTTTTTTTTTTAGCAAGATTGCTTTACACCATTATGATAATGCATATTGTTCTCCTTAACAAAGCAAATGTGCTGCCAGTTCTTAGACGAGTCATGTATGCTTGTAGAAAGCAGCCTGAACGCCTCTATGCAGAGTATAAAATCAACACTCAACGAGAAACATTTGACTTAGCGAAAAAAATTAGCATGAAATGGCTTATTAGCAGGATTATGTCAACATAATACATGGTTTGAGTTGAATTGTAAAAATATATACAAACAAATGTTTCCTTTTGTGATTTTTTGTGTCGATTAGCAATGGATTACACAGTTACGAGTGTTTATTGTCTTCATGTTTCGTTATTCATAACGGTTCTTCTTTTTATTCATCTACTAGTTGGATGTCTTTGTCCATATTAGGGATTTCCTGGAGCATCATCAGTTCTATTACTTTTCTGTTGCACATAGTGGAGTTTTTGTGTGTGGGTGCCCTCTGGTTCCAGTATGAATGAAACAGACATTACATGTATTCATAACACTCAATAATAATTTTTTTCGTTTATAAAAATGAAAAAATAATACTTTTCTTAAAATAAATTTGAAGTAGACATTTATTTTGTTTTGTACATTTTATACATAGAGAGAGAATCTTTATAGTATTTTGATAGTATATTTCTGTATACTTTATTTTTTATATATTCTTTTCAATTTAAAGATTTTTTATTCATTAAAAAAGCCATTCTTTACCGTCACTTATCTCCATTTTGTGGTTCTTTTTTCTGTTAAAGTATCGGTACATACATACATTTATATTGGTAATAAAAGTGAACAGGGCATTATACAAGTGAAACAATGACCTGTGCTGATTGTCCCAAATATGCAGGTGAAAAAACTATTAAAACAAAAGCAAAATTTAACTGTGATAAGGACAGAAGTTAAGTTGAATTAAATTTAAAACACTATAGCAATTTTATTTATTTTAAAAAAAGAAGGAAACAATAAAAATAGCACAATACAATTTCAGGCCAGTGGCTTGTCAATTTACACACACACACACACACACACACACACACACACACACACACACACACACACACACACACACACACAAAATCAGAATTAAGATATAATTTTTGAACTGAGACATTTTCTCACAATTTTGAGTTAACACCTCAAAATTATGACTTTTTTTCTGACAATTCTGAGAATTGAGATATTTTTCTCTCAATTTTGAGTTAACACATCACAATTCTAAGTTTAAATCTCACAATTCTGACTGATTTCCTTGCAATTCTGAGAAAATTCTGAAAAATTTCTGAAAAAATTGAAAAATTTAAAGTATTTCTGAATAAAAAAAAAAAAAAATCTGAATTGAGTCTGTTTTTCTCAAAATTTTAACATCTCACAATTCTGAGATTAAATCTCACAATTCTTACTTTTTTTCCTTAACATTCTGAGAAAAAAGTCATAATATCAAGATGTAGTTTCTGAATTGTGACTTTTTCCCTTCACACCTTTCAGTTAACATCTCACAATTCTGAGTTTAAATCTCGCAATTTCAGAATTTCAAGATATAAAATCTAAATTGAGACTTTTGTCTTACAATTTTGAGTTAACATCTCACAATTCTAACTTTTTTCCCTGCAATTCTGAGGAAAAGGTCAAAATTCAAGATGTAAATTCTGAATTGAGACTTTTTTCCACTCACTCTTTTGAGTTAACATCTCACATTTTTAATTTTTTTTTCTTGCAATTCAAAGAAAAAAACTTTTCAAGAATTTCAAGATATAAAATGTAAATGTAAATGTAATGAGATATTTTCTCAATTTTGAGGTAACATTACAATTCTAAGTCTGAATCTCGCAATTCTGACTTTTTTTATTTGCAATTCTGAGAAAAAGGTCAAAATTCAAGATATAAATTCTGAATTAAGACTTTTGTTCTCACAATTTTGAATTGACATCTCACAATTCTGAGTTTAAATCTCGCAATTCTGACTTTCTTCTTTGAAGTTCTCAGAAAAAGTGGTAATTGTGAGATACATTGTCTCAATTTTGCCTTCTGCTGTTGTTCCAACTAAATCTCAAGGTCAGGTTGAAATCTGTCTCAAAATATGATCTAACTCCAATTTACAAGGTTTCACACGACATTTCAGTAAGTGTTGGCTGAACTTCCATTTGTAAATCTTGGACAAAACACAATTGTTAGCACAAGAGAACATTTTGACTGGTCTATTTCCCTCAGGAAGAGCAGAGAATAGGGACATCCAGCTAGGTAAATAAAGTGTCCGGGAGCTCTCCAATTCAAAACATTTGTTTCCACTTAGACTTGTGGTTATTCGCTTCCCTGGCCTCTCAGTGCTGGCATAGAGCCCTGCAGAAAACCACCATATATGACAGCAACTGATCCCACTGGTCTACTGTAACTAAATGAAGCGTCCAGAGAAGAATATTCATCAAGATATCTCCGGAGCAATTATAACATTAAGCTCCACATCCTTGAACTCATTCCAGTAGCCTGGGGTGCAGTACCAGCAAGGGTCCACGATCTGAGAGCCCCAGCTGTCCGACAGGTGAGCGCTTGGGTTGGAAAACCCGGGTAAATGTTTGTCTCCGCCAGAGCAGAGAGGCCGAGCTCCATCCTGACCCGCCCGCGTTAGGAAAGCGCTGATTTACGACGATGCATTTGCTACCTATTGAGCGCAATTACACAGAGTAAGAGCCCGTACAAACAAAGCCTCAAAAAGAGGCCATACCACGTTCACGGGGTGCAGGGGTGTGAGAAAAAGAGGGCGTCCCTGAACAGAAAGCTCCGGAGAGAGATTTATCACTCCCACTGGCTCTAAATCTAATCTATCTGCGATTCGGTTCGTGCTCCACAAGAAATATACACCATCTAGAGAGGAGCTTGTGTAATCATAAAGTAGGCAAAATGTTCAATGCGACTGCTCATTTTTCTCTATTGTTCTTACAGTTACTTTTAATATCTGAAGGATCTCCATTCAAACTACAAGAACATCTGGCAAGGGTACGGGTTGCTTTCCTCTATTTGCATTATGCAAGAGACAGCGAGCGAAAGATGACATCCGGTACATAGGCTGACAGATTACCTCAGTCGTTTGTTAGGCTGAATAAATGTTGAGTTTCACTTTAGGGCTGAGTCTTTATCCACTCACTGGATTTGCATACAGCCGACACTGAAGTGTAACAACAAGGGAAAAGCACAAAAACAGCTTAGCCAGAACAGATGCTCGACACAAACACAATTTGTCCTCACTACTGTAGCTTTATTGACTCATTCAGACATGCTGGAATTTCAACAAGATTTGCTGTGAAGGTAAATGTGGGACTGTATAGCTTTTGTTATTAAAGGTGAAATGTGTATTTTTGCACCAAGAGCTGCACCAGATGGAATTACAAAAATAAGTACATTTTGCTACATATTGCTATGTGGTTTCTAAGGTCTTTTTGGTGGTTGCTAAGTGGTTACTTATGGGTCAAACAAGCCCAACCGCCAAGATATTCTGCTCCCTAGACATAGACTTATAGACAATATCACTCTCCATCAGTTTTTTTTCCCACCAATTATCAACTGCCAATCAAAATAAGCAAGCCTCAAAATAGCACATCTATCTCCAACATTTTTAATACTTAAATTTACAGCTTTCGAATGTACAGAAGCCTGTTTCTGTCTCAGTGTAACTTTATTTTTTATCAACCGTGAGGTTTTTTTTTCTTGTTTTAAACTTTAACTCACAATCGCAAATGTAGTTTTCACTCTGAGGCAACTCAACAGGCTTGCATATGAAACTCACACGAAGTTGACTACTCAAACTACTCAAATACAAGGGTTGTGCAAAAATCAGAATAAAAGATCTGGCTAGAATATCTATCCGCTTCATAAACTTTCAAACTCTCAAAGTTTTTAAAGTTCTCAAAACTTTTAAACAAGTTTGTGTTCAGAGTTTGCTTTTCTAGTCATGTTACTAGTTACTTCTCACAAATAGTAACTA
This sequence comes from Labeo calbasu, assembly GCA_019740295.1. Classification (NCBI taxonomy): domain Eukaryota; kingdom Metazoa; phylum Chordata; class Actinopteri; order Cypriniformes; family Cyprinidae; genus Labeo; species Labeo calbasu. The sequence continues at coordinate 16,981 of JAHKKF010485952.1, read as the reverse complement.
GTTAGTAACTGAGTTACATCATTATAAAAGTAACTAATTAACAGGGAAAAAAAATGTTCAAATGTGTCAAATAACTTGGATACCCCCAACATTAAATATGTTAAATGAATGAAATTTAAAATTAAATGAATGACATTTTTAGTTTACTCACCAGACTAATATTAAATATCTGATACACTAGTCAACATTTGAAGTGGATCAAAAAAAAGTTCATCTAAGTTAAGTCCTAAGACATAAATGGGTATTGTTTTGGTTTTAGGACAACTTTGATGATAGGTTTTGATCCACTTTAAATGAAAAAACAAAAACAAACAAACAAACAAACAAACAAAAAAACAATTTGTTGAGTCAACTTAAAATAATTTGTTACACTGCTGCCTTAAAATTTTAAGTTCAGTCAACTCTAAACTCTCAGAAAAAAAAGGTACAGTTCTGTCGCTGGGTTGGTACCCTAAGGTACAAAAGTGAAAAGGTACGTTATTGTACCTTACCTACCCCGAAACACTACATATTAGTACCTTAAAGTACATTTTAGTACTTTGAAAGTACATATTAGTACCTTAAAGTACATTTTAGTACTTTAAAAGTACTTATTTGTACCTTTTTACTTTGTACCTTGAGGTACCGCCCCAGTGACAGAACTGTACCTTTTTTTCTGACAGTGTACGTTTAGTCAACTTGAAATGTTAAGTTGTACTAAGTGACTTAACAAAAAAAGTTGACTTAACAAAAAAATTGATTTGTTAAACTTAAAAGCTGGGTAAGTTACCTAGCTGCCTTAAAATTTAATGTTGAATCAACTCAAATATTCAAGTTGTTACTTAGTACAACTTAACATTTCAAGTTGACTTGAGTTGGCTAAACATTTTTAAGGCAGCCAGGTAACAAATTATTTTAAGTTGACACAACAAATTGTTTTTTACAGTGACACTTAGCATTAGTCAGTCAAGCATTATAATATGACATGATAATTTAGATAATTTAACAAAACTACTACGAATTCTACTACTAACAACAATATAAAATGCATTAAGAATTAATGAGCTGCTGGGTTCATGAATATTAATCACATTGTCTGCATTCGCTTGAACTGATTTGCTGAAATCAAAACAGGGACGATGACAGGTGAGCGCCAGCCAGTGAGATTGCCAGTTGCGCATTAGTTCCGCCTACTACCGGAGAAACCGGTTATTTTGACAGGAAAATACAGTAAAGAATATCATTTACATGTAGCGCATCAATTCTGCATGGTATTTAAGTCTCTCCATGTGAGACAAAATGACGGCTATCGTGTGCCTTCACACTAGATTTTACGGTTCATCAAACACAGGTATGCTGCGGATCCATTAAGATGAATTAAAAAAATACAATTATAATAATATTATAATGAATTATAGTAACGCGCATTTTATTGTCAGTAACAGCAACAGTGCTATAACGCCATTATTTCATCACTGTTTATGACCAGAAGTCAACCTCTAAATGTCTTACTTGTACATTAAACTGGGATATGAAAGAGTACTTTAACAGTACAAGAAATTACACACTTTGCCTTTAAGTGTGACTAAGATATGGGCTGAAGAGCGTTTTAGAATAAAAAATTAGAATATAATTTGAAGTAGGAGGAGGAGCAGTTCTCAATCATTAATGATTATAATGTTCACTCATTAGTGACTATTCAAAATGTGTGAATCAATTTGCATTGTGAGGAAGAAATAACCGTTCTAGCTTTATTCGTTTCTGAGAAAAAAATCTGAAGCCGGGCATCATTACCAAGCCAAGATGAAGTGCGAGAGCCATTCACACAGGAAACAGCACCGAGGTATGACGATGGGTGGGTAGAGAAGTGAAAAAAGGTGTTGAATATGCTAAACGTGTAGAAACTAACAAAGAAACGGTGCTCAGAGTGGAAGATCAGCACAAGTCTCCCTCATAAATTTTATATTATTGCCAGAGGAACCAAAAGCCTCGGAGTCCACTAAAGGCAATTAATATCTCCCACACAGATTTGACACAATCCTAAAATCCCCCACATCATTATCTGCGTAAAAATGCCAGACATTAAATATTTCTCGCAAGCTCTTAACCTGCGTTTATGTATAATTAGAAGGCTTTTTTCATCGCAGGCTTCGTTGGAGAAAGGGGATGGGGTTACGGCCCTGCGGTAAGATGCAAGTTAGATGCCTCAGTAGATAAGACGACAAGTTTTTGTCTGCGATGGCAGATTTAAGACACTTTAGATCTCTTCAACATGTCTCGCTCTCCATATCACTTTAAACCGGCACAGCCTTGATTCTGTAAGAGCGGAGGTAAAAAGTAGTAAGAGAAGCTTTTTATTTCCATAAAAAAAATGTAAACTGCCTGTCAAAATGCTCTTTGTATTCATAGAGACAGAGATGGAAAGGAAGAGAGTAGAAAAAGAGGGCTGGCATGATTTGTTAGAAACAGTAGTTGCATTTGACAGTTACACATCACTGTTTTCTTCCCCCGACAGTTTTTCACACTAGCATCCTATACCTTCCCGATTACAGATTTTCAAAGGGTTCATTTCTGCCACAACGAAGTCTACTTTTCCACAGAAGGTGTTGGAGACTGACAATTGTATTTACTAACAAATGTGTATGAACGAATAACTGAAATGTCTTCTGTTTTTTTTAATGATCGTAATAATCAGACTTTAAACCCACTGTATCATCTGCTAATCAAACAATGCTTTCTGGTTGTTGAGGAAAGTATTAGCACATTTCTCCTCAAAAATCACAGTACCTAGTACTAATGGTGCAAGTTACATGCTGAAGTAAAAAGAACACTGTAGATCGGCCAAAAATGCAGCTTCGAAGGGCTCTACGCGATCCCAGCCTAGGAATAAGGGTCTTATCTAGCAAAACGATCTGTCATTTTCTGAAAAAAATTACAATTTATAGACTTTTTAACCACAAATGCTCATCTTGCACTACATCTGCGATGCTTGTCCGTGACATCACGCATTGCGCAATCAAGTTGGAAAGGTCACACGTGGTTACTTCTTCATCTGTGTACTTTGTAGGGTATGCGATATTGACAAAATACAATATCTTGATATTTTCTGGGATTTATTGATAACGATAATCAGACAATATTTTGCTGAGTGTGTTATTGTGCTGGTATCTTAAGGACTTAAGGACTTAAGGACAGCTGACTAAATTTTTTGATGTTCTTCATATTCTGTGTGGTGGTCAGTTTAGTCTTTTCCAATAAGTTTAAATAGATTTTTTTTTTTTTTTTAACCTTTTATGGGCATTTAACCTTCAAAAATAAATTTTTTCTAAAAGTGTGCATTATTGTTTGAGTCAATTAGTGAATTGGAATAATAAGACATTTGGGCTGTTACCAAGCAAATGAAATCAGTATCAACAAAATCTGTCTTTGCAATGCAGAGGACCCTAGTAAAAAAGTAATATATTTAAAATGCATTTATTTTATACTAAATATAGTTCAAGTCAATTAACATGACTGACATATCGCTTGAGACTACAGATACAAAAACCTGTATTTAAACTTTATTTGGAGTACTACTTGTGCACAATGCACATTTATTAAAATGCAAATTATGTTTTAATGTCACTATTGATGAGGACTGCATGATTTTTAAATAATAACGGCCTTTAAATGCTAAATATTTAAAGTGTACCTAAAGTATACTTGCAATAGTTCCATTTTAGCACAGTCAAATAGACTTAAGTACATCTTTAGTTGGACTTCAGCACTACTTCTGCAATTAAAATGCATTGTGTACAAAATTAGTTGTTCCAATTTAGCAGACTTTAAATATGTCAGTTTAGTATACTGAAAATACAATTGCAGGATATTTTTTATTAAGTACATAATATGTAAATGTATTTGTACTATACTTAGCATGAAATAAATATATTTTAAATGCATTTTAGTATATGTATTTTTCACTAGGGGAAACACAGAAGCTGCATCTGCAGCTGCAGGTGGTATTTGGATGTATTTACACACTGTTTAAGTAGTAGGCTGTACACCTACAACCAGTAGGTGGCAGAAAGTCACTGCTAATAAGTGAGTCATTGCAATTGAACCAAATCATTTAAACGGTTGATTCATTCAGGAACAAAACACCGTCATGTTGCTCAGAGACGCAAAACAGTGCTGTGGTGTTTGGAATGATTTTTCTTTGCAAAATAGAGCAAAAACAAACAAAATGGTGTCTAAAACACAAGTCTCTTAATTAACTTCTTGTCTATTGAATTGCTGTAAAAAAAAAAAAAAAATCATTATCACATTTGCAATCACGGTAATTTTTGGAGAAAAAAACGGCATCCTTCATGTGATACTGATTAACTTTATGAAGTGGAATAAATCTATACATTTTCTGCTACCCTTTTCTTGAATTTGTGATCATTCTAAATGCATTTTAATAGGCTGAATCATGCAGTGAAAGCACACTGTATATATAAGACCCTTATTCCCACAGACTTCCATTGAAGTCCACTATATGGCGAAAAATCCTGGATGTTTCCCACAAAAACCTTAATTTCTTTATGACTGAAGAGAGAAAGACATGAACATACTGGATCACATGGGGGTGAGTAAATTATCAGGAAATTAGTTCACAGGAAGTGAACTAATTCTTTATTTATGGACAGAAACTGACGGCATCCATTCCCTCTAGGGGATCCACTCGTGACTAAGTAAGTGATGTAATGCAAAATTTCTCTTAATGTGTTCAGATGAAGAAACAAACTTCAAACTGCATCTTGGATAAATAAATAAATACTTAACTGCAACTTGCAAATCTCTCACAATGTGTTTTAATCCCATAATTGTATATCTGCTAAAATGCGGTTTGTATAAACAAATAACGTAAAATAAGTCAAAGCCTCCTTTCTGCAATAGTGACAATGACTATAGCCTCCATAAACACCATAAAACAAGTTCAAATCTTCATTAAACAGCTTTAAAGTTTTTTTTTCTTTCGCATATGCATTCAGACAGCACGTCATAACCAATCTCACCTCAATGTGGTTGTGAGACCTGAAAGGAGTCACTTGTTACAAAACTGTTTGTCAACTTATTTATAAGCAAACAGTACTGTATGTGTGAACAAAACAGAATCTTACACAGAAGATTACACAATGCGTTCCAATGAACGGTTTGACGCTGTCCTGTAATCCAAGTTAAATATACATCAGAAAAGCAGCTAGAGGCCAAAACACACTCTGCACTCCTCTCTAACTGTCATGATTTGTTTACCATTATCTTGTGGTCATTTTATACTCTGTTCTTTGATTAATTGGCCATTTAAAGCGAGTGGTAAAATGAGAAAATCCTTCACTCTCCCACATCTCTCTCTCTCTCTCTCGCTCTCCTGTTCTCTTTTAATTTGTTTAATGCAGTCACTTAAAGATATCTCAGTCAAGTCATCCAATCAGTCTTGATGGAGGGCTGCCGTATAATCAGTCTGATAGTGGTCTGTAAGTGTGAGCTTTAGAGCAGGGGCATTTCAAGGTTAAATCTGAGCATTCAACCGACTCTCGTTCAAAATGGTGGCTGCTACTTCATGCGCTGATTAGAATATGGTAAACATCGAAGGATACGCAAGCTTTAGTTTGATCTCCATTTGAGCTCTCGTCTTCAGACGCTAGTCAAGGGAGGCAGAAGCAGATGTTTGGAATCTAATAACCATGAAAAATATCCATGAAAGGCTTAGGAAACAGACAGGGAGTATCTCTAACATAGCCGTTTGCAATTATTATAGATGCATTTCAGGCAAAGAGCCATGCAAATGTTCATACACATGTATGCATGTGTATTGCATGATGATATGTTCACGAAGTGTTTATGAATTATGAAAATGTGTTTTAGATGTTTAAATAAAGATATATGAAGGTAAATGTTAAGATTTGTTGATATTTACCATTAGTAAAAGTAAACAAAAACGATTCATATTTTTCCTTACACTCAAATGGTGTGGAAAACATGCTTCGGTTATTTTTAACTAGATGTTTACTCTGTTTTTGCTCTTACATTCAACATTTTGAATCTAATTGGCTCCAATGGCTGTTGGTTGAAATAATATGTTAAGAGATACTGAACAACATGAAAAGAAAGGAAAACAGAGAAATGCTTCAAGTCGCCAAGGCCTATTGCACATAGTACACACAATAAAGCGAAGCCCAGACAAAACAAGCACAAGCACACACACCCAGACAATTAAAGAAATGCTTTCCAGACAGAAGGCTGATTGTTTATCTGTGTTGTAGCATAGAGAATTGAAATCTTCTGCGTCAGATAAGACATCAATCTCCCTCTGTGGGCTGCGTACATAAATCTGATTAGGAGCAGAATCATTTCCCCTTCAGGACTGTTTTATCTGTCCGCTCCATGCCTCGGCGGCAGATAACTCTGACGGAACTCACAGCCAGAGGTTGATGTTCCTCACTCACCACTGAGATGGCACACCAGTCCAAATGATGTTATATTTGCCAAACAGGAACATGTCCATCAACTGTGGGCGACCGCTGGTAAGCCGGCCCTCGGTTAGCAGGAGAGGATACGTTCGAAATGAGATTTTCCAAATTACGCTCGTTTAAATATGGACAAAGGCGTAGTTCTGTGTGTGGCTCATTTTTTGGTTTGATTGCACAGAAGGAAAAAACAATTTTCTTAATCAGTTGTTTCTTTTTTTTACAGTGTAAAAATAGCTAAACATACTTGAGAGGCATGACTGCATGAGAAAAATACTTGCCCATTTCATGATGTTTGTGGTTAAAATTAAAAAGTTTATGATTTTTAAGTAAACGCATGTCGTTTTAAAGGGGTCATCGGATGCACATTTTCCACAAGTTGATATGATTCTTTAGGGTCTTAATGAAAAGTCCATAATATACTTTGGTTAAAAATTCTCAATGGTAGTGCAAAACAACACCCTTTTTACCTTGTCAAAATGAGCTCAGCAAAAATCAGCCGATTCTGACGGATTGTTCCTTTAAATGCAAAAGAGCTCTGCTCGCCCCGCCCCTCTCTTCTCTCTGTGGAGTGACAAGCCTGTTTACTTTACAGCCAAACTTGCTAACTAGCATGTTATTAGAAAAGGTGATCGCAGAGATTCATAAAAAAAAACCTGTAAGCTGTAAGTGAAGCTGGATCACGAATGATTTGTGTGAACATAGACGCATTTATGTAGATTGGGAGGCGCATTCCCTTCACAAACAAACGTAATCCACTGCAAATGACGACCACTATGTTCATTATTTCATCCAGCAACACAACACCTCAATCGCTCGATTGGAGATATTTTTGTCTAACTTACATCCCTGCTCCAGCATCCAAACAATGGAGGTCAGACTGTTACAGCTGATCTGAGGTAAGATGCTCATGTCAAACAACTATCGTGTGAGCGGCCTCTGTCGGTGTTCAAACAACATGTAAAACATGTAAAAGTGAACTTTGCATCCGATGACCCCTTTAAGGATGCTTAGTCATTTTTCCTTGAGAACAAGACAATGGCTTAAATGATAGAAATGATTTTTGCAATGTGAATATTTCAAATGCACATAATCAACATGCCATTGCACTGAATAGTATGTCATGCAAAGAAATAACTATTGGAATAGAATTAGTGGCAAAATGCCAAATAACTGCAGTTCTGACCTGAAGATGCATGAGAAGATTTTTAAAAAGCTTGCACTGAAAATAGAAAAAGGTAGGAAATACCTGGTTTGAAAAAAAAATAAATTGAAGGAGAAAATAAAATAAAATAAAATACAAAATAATCGATAAAACAACAAGACCTCAGCGGAAAGAAAAAAGGAAATCAAAGATAATGAAAATATGAGTAATGCCTCTGATCTGTGCAGATGTGGGTCCACCCCCATTGCCATTTACCTCCTCTACAGAGGAAATAAATCATCTTGGTGAAGGACCACAAATAACTGCTGAAAGCAATAAAACAGGAAGTACATGTTGGGCTTATCAGCACCAAATATTCTTTGAGGGAACTTTGAGCGTTTCTCTAAAGTTGCACCTCCAACAAAACAATAAAACAACAAAAATGTGTTTCTTGAACTTGTACAGTATTACATCGAATGTCATGTTGCATCATCAATAAAATTATTAATACTAGTCCCTTTAAAAAATAAATCAATACTGCTTGCAAAAAACACCACAACTCACTAGAGAGAAGCAGAGATGCTTTAAAGTTCAAATGCCTTGATGGATTTATTACAAACACAAAGCTTTTCACTTCACAAAACATTAAGTGATGATAATGACAATTACTTGTGCATTACTGCAATGTTTTAATCAGATGTTTGGACTCTCATTTTGACGGCACCCATTTACTGCTGAGTGGGCAAGTGATGTAATGCTACAATTCTGCCCTAATGAATAAACAAACTCATCTATATCTTGGATAGCCTGGGGGTGACTACATTTGCAGCAAGTTTTCAACTATTTCTTTAACAACATACCTTAGTTTGTGAGCGTGTCACAAGTTTTTAGTGCTTTGGGGGCAACTTTCACCGATAAACACCTACTGTTATAGCAAATTTATTTAGGAATGAAATCCAGATGGGATATTAACAAAAGAAAAGTCATTTGGACTCTTTGTATGGTGGAATTTAAATACCATAGATGCTCAATAGGTATGAAATATCACACACAGTTCGCATTTTAATGAGAAGTAAAGACTTACAGGTTTAAAAATCGAAATCCTTCCAAGCACCCCCTGGCACATTCGCATCCCTGCTTGGGAACCACCATTCTTACAGTGCTTTATTGACTATAAATAAAGCATCGTAAGTCAGTACAGGCATACCATAATAAGCCCTGCCACACGCAACAGACATGGCCTTCAACAGTTATCCATCATGTTTCTCCTTTAAAAGAGCATGCAAATTTCTGAAATGGGAATGGACGGTTTTCTCGGTCAGACCAGATGCATCAGGTTATTTCCAGAGGACAATGAGGTTCTGGCATGAAGCGCGATGGATGAGCTAAAATAAGATGATTATGATGCATTGCTAACAGAGCCGCTGCCGCCAATTATATCGGCCAGTTAAAATGACAGACCACATTATGTGCATTTCTCTCCAATCACATTGGGAGGGATACGGTTAGTTTACTATAATTCCCTGCATGGGAGTGCATCAAAAGCACACTACATCAAGGATCTCTTTTTGTTTTTTTTATTCTGGGTTTAATTGTCGTTGAAGAAAGATAGATTATAATTCCAATGCAAGTACTCTACAGTGCCATGAGTGCATGAAGGCACTCCAAATCATAAAAAGTGCATTTGCAGGAAATATGTCTTTGTGTTTTCCTTTCAAGGTCTTAAAAAAGGAACTCAAGTGATATGGAGTGTACGAATGCTATTTATTCAATACGCACAGCTTATTATTGATGAATTATTGATCTTATTTTTTTGTTGCAAGTACATAGTACTTAAAGCCACTTAATATAAAGTGGGACCATAATTTTTTTATTGCGTGACAATCAACATTATATCACAAATACTGATGATTAAGCCTAACTTCTACTCCCTTTGACACACTCTTCATAAACCTAAAAAATATCCCTCTGAAACTGTAGCTTTACTGGAAAATATATAAATACATGGAGTATAAATCTGCGCAGCAGTTTCTAAATCACTAGCTCTAACACATATGAAAGCCCAACAAAAGACAAAAGAATCCTCTGAAATGTTCTTTAACAAACTGGACAGCAGTCGACATGGGGAAAAGCGGTAAAGTGGATTATTTCCCGGTGCTGAAACTCATCTTGTCGTTAGAGCACAAAGTGAAAGGATGGATGAGAGAAGAGAGGGGGGATAGAAAGAGAGGAGCGCAATGGAACTGATAGTGCATCATTTATCCTCACGGCAGCCTGGGCCTCTTGTGAAGTATGAAAACATAACGCTGATGAAAATCCTATTGATTCCCGTCGATTCTGCTTACATAAATTGCACTCTGCCTCCGCGCTCCAGGCTGTTAGAGGGGAAAATTTTGTTGCATCGCCTAGAAATAGCTTTACTGACGGTCAACAATGACAAGTGGCAATATTGAATGCAAACAGATGCGGTTTTACAGCTCAACAAAAGGTTTGACCTTCAGGGCGGGTTACCGAACAATTCTGCCGGTCACATTAGATCCTCCTGTTCAATGTCAGATCAGCTTTCCAGTTTTAGCGGAAAACAACCAATAGCGTTTTTTATTGTAAGATTTATTACTGTTTTGACTAATTCATGCAGTTGCACAAAGCCTTTTGTTTCAAAATGTAGGGCAGAATATGTTTGTTTCTTGCTTATTTTTGTAATAATATATTCATGAACAGAAAATATGATACAATGAATTGTGAAAAAGTTGCTTACTTTCACAAGATAAACTTGACTTGTGAACTCAGTTGACAAAATCAGTCAGTGCATGTGGATATATTGAGTCTGGCCTTCAATGCATCTTAAATTTCATTCCCTTTTCTCTTTCTAATAATTTCCTGTCACTCATCTCTGCCTGGCTTATAAAGACTTAAAATAAAACTAAAAGAAAAACCAAAGCTAATGTATGATTAGTAATCAGGTTTTCTAATTAGAAAAAAAAAACAATTAATCAATAATTAATTTTCATTGCTCAAGTTTTACTTGACTTTTTAAAAAGCCATCTATGAAAACAGACTTTTTTTTTTTTGGTATGCAAATCTGTATGCATGTCTGTCTTCAGCGAAATCCATATTTTAATTGTATGGACCAAAAGAAAAATAAATAAAAAATACAGAAATTATTACCATTTTATATTTTGAGGTGAACTATGACTTTAATGTGCAGAAAGAACTAGAATTTAGCCATTTACAGAGAAATTTTTAAAAATCTGGGAGAAAACAGTCATTAATTTAGCAATTCTAGTCAGAAACGAAACATTTAAATCGTTTCCATAAGACTAACCCCTTCGCCCTTCCACCAAAACATTAAAAGTTGAGTAGGCTCATAAGCAAGTTCCTCCAAGCCCTGAAAACATTCTTGAAGCATCTTGTGCTGATCCGGTTATATTTTTTTCACGGCATTTCGGGTGTGTAGAGGAGTCCCAAGATTGTGCTCCAGAGCTAAATGAGTCTGCAAACCCACCATTATGGCTCTCTCAGCTCTTCTCTTCATCTCTGTGATGAGCAGAAGTCAGTCAGATCTCCGCCAGAGGAATCAGAGTTGATTTAAAGCACAGAGGTTGGAAGCGAAAGGGCATTCGACAAGACTGAGCTACATGTATGTTGAGACAAGACGGACGGCCGGTCCCGATATTTATCTCCCTCTCTAGCAGTCCTGCTGCATTTTTAAATTAAAGATAGAGAGATAGCAGCAGTGGGAGAGTGTTTGAAACCCTGTGATCGGACAGAGTAATGAGAGATGGAGAGGGGGTTAGTATATCAGCCCATCTGGCCTCTATCATGGGGTCAAGGGTTCCTGCAATGCTGTTCCATTATTACCAGTGCTATGCCTCATTTTATCAGCCTGCATTTCCAGCAGCAGAATTACCGTTGCCAAGCTCTACGATTAACAGCTTCGATTGTTACTTCTGTCTTAGTTTACAGACGTGGGGTATTAGGGGTGTTCATATTATCAAAAATTACATCACAAGTACAGAAAACACTTGCAGATAAACCTGCATTAGATTACATTCATATTCACAGCAATACCTACAGCAGAAAGATAAATAAAAAACCAGCAGAAGGCAACAGTTCACTGCACTGCCTTTAATAATCAGCGTCACAATCTGAAAAAATAAAAAAAATCTGTCAGAAATACAATTTTTAATAATATTTCTGACTAGTTTTCAGGTAAAAATAATTTAACGCCCCTAAAATTAGACAAATGTACTATCTAAATTATTAAAACTTATTTTTCACCTCATATAGTCTCTCTTTTTCTTTGAGCTGTGATTCTCAAATGGACAATTTCATGTCATTTCATAATTCTGTTCCTCTACACTATTTCCTCCCATCTAGTGTCAATAAAATATCAAAAAGGCCTTTCTTTCCTTTTAAAACAGGAATGAAGACAGAGCAGAGCAGAGCATATCAAAGGGCTTGTCTCATGTATTTATTATTATTTTTTAATAGTTAATAAGTTTCAGTCTACGTCACAACTATAAACCATGATTTGCTAGTCAAAGGTATGTACAGTATGTACACTGTTTTTGGAAAAAAATATGTTATAGGACATACAATAAGAAGCTTTAATGTTTTTGCAGAAGTAGTCGCTTCTGTATTTTATACAAAATACAGCAAAACAGCAATATTCTTCAATATTATTACAATTTCAAATAACTGTTTTCTATGTGAATATATCTGAAAATGTAGTCGATTCCTGTGATGCAAACTGAATTTTCAACATTCAGCATCACATGCCTCTTCAAAAATCTTTGTAATGTGCTGATTTGACGATCAAGAAACATTTATTATTATTAGTTTCAATAGCGAACTGATTTTTTTTATTTCTTTTAGGATTTTTTTTGGATGAATTTAAAGTTAAAAAAAAAACAGCATTTATCTGAAATAGAAAGACTTTGAAATTAAAATGCATAAATCTGTAATAAATCCATAAAATAATTCTGTATCCATTTAGATACTAAAACTAACACAAAATTAAAGGGATAGTTTGCCCAAAAATTGCAATTCTGTCAGTAATTACACACCCTCATGTCGTTCCAAACCCATGTTCATCTTAAAATGAACAAATTAAGATATTTTTGATAAAGTCCAAGAGCTTTCTGAACACAGATGATACGTTCAAGGCCCAGAAAGGTAGTAAGAACGTTGTTAAAATAATCCATGTGACATTAGTGGTTCAACCTTAATTTTATGAAGCTACAAGAATACTTTTTGTATGCAAAGGAAAAAAAATGACTATATTTAACATTTTATTTTTTTCCATGTCAGTCTTCGCCACGCATTTAGTTGGCCATGAATAAGCTGGCATTCTGATGCGCGTAGAAGACTGTCATGGAAGAGAAGACATTGTTCAATTTAGTCGTTATTTTTGTTTTCATTGCGCACAAAAATATACTCTCGTACCTTTATAAATTTAAGGTTGAACCACTGATGTCACATGGACTATTTTATTGATGTCTTTACTACCTTTCTGGGTAGTTTCATTGCTGTCAGGTCAAAAAGTTCACGGATTTGATCAAAAATATCTTAATTTGTGTTCTGAAGATGAACAAAGGTCTTACAGGTTTGGAACCACATGAGGGTGAATAATCAATCACAGAATTTTCATTTTTGTATGAACTATCCTTTTAAAAGTTTCTTTAATAAAACCAAAAACCAATACGCCTTTGGTCTCCAAAGTACCATATAATCCAAGAACTATATCTCTTATTACTCTGTTTGATATGGTAAAATAGAATAGTTGAACAAAATTCATAAAATACCACACAAAAGCACAAGGATGCAATCGGGAATACATGACCAAAAGCACCAACAGCATAATTCCCCTCACAGTATGTTCACAAACAATGAAAATGTGAAAAACGAGATTCACATACACAGACAGATGGGCCACAAAGGCACAAGGAGGAGAATGTGAATAACACTCTTCAGAAACATGCTGAAACACCACCCATCAAAGACAGCCCAGACGCTGATATAGACACACGAGCACAGCAGGACCACGCTGGGCTGAAATAACACGATATGTTCCAGCTATTGAGGGTATTACTCGGATATTAAACATAAACCAGTACGACTGGGATGAGCTGGCACATGTGTGGCCTCATGTAGCCAGGCCTTTGACTAAACAAAAAACATTGTCCATCCTGAGGTGACTCTAGCCAATTAACCTTAGATTAGCATGTTAAAGTGACCAACCACCAGTTTTGTTTTGTTGAAGGACCACTCTGGAAGTCCACTTCCAGAACAAAAATGTACAGCTAATGTACTCACCCCCTTGTCATCCAAGATGTTCATGTCTGTCTTTCTTCAGCCTTAAAACATTTCAGCATTTTTCTCCATATAATGGACTGATTCCAAAATGCAGTTTAAATGCGGCTTCAAATGCGGTTGTAAACGATCCCAGCCGAGGAATAAGGGCCTTATCTAGTGAAACGATAATACAAAAAACACAATTTAAATACTTTTTAATCTCAAACGCTCGTCTTGTCTTGCTCTCCCTGAACTCTGTGTATTCTGGCTCAAGACAGTTAGAGTATGTCGAAAAACTCCAATCGTATTTTCTCCCTCAACTTCAAAAATCATTTCAAAATCATCCTACATCACTGCAGAAGTACCAACCCGGTTTTTGCAAAGTGAACATGCAAAAAAGATCAAACACCCTTAACAAAAAAGGTAAAACAGCGATATAGGGTGATTTTGAGAGAGAGAGAACATGAGATGGGAGTTTTTCGACATACCCTAACTGTCATGAACAGAAAAAAAAAAAAACACTTCAGGCAGAGCGAGACAAAACGAGCTTTTGACATTAAAAAGTATATAAATTGTTTTATTTTTAGACCGTTCTTCCTCAGCTGGGATCATTTACAACCGCGTTTGAAGCCTGCATTTCGGAAGTTCAAAATTGGGGCACCATATCAGTCCATTATATGGAGAAAAATGCTGAAATGTTTCCCTCAAAAAACAATTTCTTAATGGCTGAAGAAAGAAAGACATGAACATCTTGGATGACAAGGGGCGAGTACATTATATGTAAATTGTTGTTCTGGAAGTGGACTTCTCCTTTAATTGCTTTAAAAAAAAAAAAAAGCCTTGAAAATTGCATTAATATTAACGTTTATGTCCAATACGCATCAGATGGCCAGCACAAAGATTCAGGTTTGTAGACATAAGATGATAATTCCATGCCTCGATCGTCCTGGCAGAACAGAGGCGACACACTTTGTCATTGTGACTTGGATGGGATGTGACACGAGTGGCAAAAGCTATAAACGTATAACCCCAGAAAAGTGCTCACAATGCAAAGCTTATGTGCTGCCGTTCAATGCTTGACAATCTCAACACACATCTAAATGGCAGATCCCATGTCGCTTCAGCAAAGCCAGTTTGAAGTGTAGGCCTTTGCCAAACACACTTTCATTCCATACAGAATTCCTTACTTTTGAATCTCCTTTATGTTTCTAGAGTTCTCGGGATTAAACTAGATATGGAGATGTCTGGAATTGGAATTTCTTATCTAGAGTGCTCATGCCCGACTCTCTCTGCACTTTAACTATGAAATGATGCAAAGCTTTCGCATGAACTGTAAAAACGACACAAAAAAGTTGCCAGCCGCATTAATTCAGAATACGTGAATAATCTTAGCATCTGCTTACAGTGTAAATCGGTTATGAGAACTGAGAGCAGATTTCAAATACGAAACTAGCTGACATCAAGCTTTTTTATGAGATTGATAACATCCACACATATCTTTGATGTTGATGGGTACAAATATTTTCTCATCTTAATATGTACTTCCATGACTAGAGCTGCCAACAGTCACAGGAATAAATTGAGGATGATCAGATTCACACGTGTGCATTTATGTGTGTGTGTCTTTAAATCATACATTTACTGGAACTTCAATAACTGGAAAGTTTGATTTAATTTAATGAGGATATGCATAAAAAATTAAATGTTCATTCCACATTTCTCAGCATTATTTACACATCCTCATGTTGTTCCAAAGCCATATACTGTATTTTCTTCTGTAGGCAAAAGTAGAAATCAAATTAAATCCTTATGGAACTCATCGCACACCTTAGTTCACAAAAATCAGACTTGTGTGCTATATTAACTAATAATATGAAAAGCAATTAAATCTTCAGTCGTATGGATGAACTGACTCTTCATAAAGTTCTACTTTTGTGTTTCATGAGAAAAAAAATACAAGTTTAAAACAATAATGGTATAATTTTTATTGCTGCATGAACTATTCCTTTAAATTAACAGAAATGTGCATTTTCTCTTAGGCATCACCATCACGTTAGCAACTCATGCATAAATGGAGATTACAGACGTTTTCAGATACTGAAATCAAATGACGAGCGGATAATGCAAATGGGGTTCGTTTATAACTCATTTACAAACCTGCATTAATGTGATGATATTCAGAGCTCTCGTTGTCATGCAGAGACGAGAGAAAGAAACAAATGAGACAAGTTGATTCATTACTTTTGTGAGACTTCTTTTTTTATGCATTCATTATTCGGAAGCCAATTAGCAGCTAACATTATGCCATTTCTCTGGATTCTCTCCAATCACCCTTAAAAACAGAGGAAGAAAAAATGCTGAATGTCTTTTTTTTCATAACAGGATTGAGATTTTTTCTTTTTCTTTTTTTGAGAAGGGTAGGAAGTGAGAGAAAAATGTATTTTATACATAGTATGTGTATGTGTGTGTATATACAATATATATATTATATATTAACATTTGAAGTGGATCAAAACCTTTCAGCAAAGTTGTCTTAAAACTAAAACAATACTCGTTCATGTCTTAGGACAAATTTTAAGAACTTTTTTGATCCACTTCAAATGTTGACTATATATATATATATATATATATATATATATATGGAAAAGTTAATTTATTTCAGTAATTCAACTCAAATTGTGAAACTCTTGTATTAAATAAATTCAATGCTCACAGACTGAAGTAGTTTAAGTCTTTGGTTCTTTTAATGTGATGATTTTGGCTCACATTTAACAAAAACCCACCAATTCACTATCTCAACAAATCAGACTACTTCATAAGACCAATAAAAAAAACATTTTTAGTGAATTGTTGGCCTTCTGGAAAGTATGTTCATTTACTGTATATGTACTTAATACTTGGTAGGGGCTCCTTTTGCTTTAATTACTGCCTCAATTCAGCGTGGCATGGAAGTGATCTGTGGCACTGCTGAAGTGGTATGGAAGCCCAGGTTTCTTTGACAGTGGCCTTCAGCTCATCTGCATTTTTTGGTCTCTTGTTTCTCATTTTCCTCTTGACAATACCCCATAGA
>JAHKKF010485949.1:0-25663 GCA_019740295.1 Labeo calbasu | reverse complement strand
ACGGCTGACTCCCGCCCACTAAGAGCTTCAAAAATGCTCTTCAGAAATCTACGGGTGACGTCACGGACACTACGTCCATGTTTTTTACAGTCTATGGTATGGCTGTGAGCCCAGAAAGAGGAGGTGTGAGAGTCACCTGACCCAACACATCCTGCCAGCACTTTGTGCACTGTCCTGGTTCACACTGTTTTACATTCAAATTCAATCCTAGTTCATGATCAGAGGACAAGAAAAGTCCTAAAAATTACGGATGAATCCGTATGAATCCTGTCCTGAACTTATATCTCAACCATACATTTTGTGGCATGGAGAGAAGTCATTTCTCATTATAGTTTCAGCATATACAACAATACACACAAAGGCACAAATACACACAGGAAGTGCAATGCATGTGATTCTACATAAAATATGAGTGAAGTGTTTTTCTTGCTTTTTCAAGATTCAGGTTTCTTTTGAGCTATTGATTTTAATCTTATTAAAGAAAAATGTTCTTAAACAGATCATTAAGAAAAGAGAACCCGTCATTGCGAATACGAATAATATTTTTCTCAGCTTGCCATCGTGCTTGCTGTTCATACTCATTGTCCAATTGCTCTTTTGCTTTTTCAAAAGCTTCGCCTTCAAGTTTAGCCCTCAGAACTTTTATTTCCTTCAGTTTCTGCTCCTCTTGCTCTTTTAGGATGTGACATTTTTCCGCCTCAATCGCTTTCTCTAGAGTGTCAGGGATCTTATTGGTGTAATGTTGTCCACCTTTTCCAGTGACCATTTTGTCGATTTGTTCAAACAACTGAACGACCTGTTCTGGATTCTTTTCTTCATTATTAAACACATGGAAACCTCCACCGCATGTTTTAATGAAATTGACCAATTTTGGGCTGTTCCGCAGAAATGTGTGAATATTTTTGCCCTCCAGTCGATCTCCATGAGTGAACAGTGCAATGGTGTATGTGGAGGATTCCTCGCCAAAAATGTTTTGAATGATCCTAACTGCTTCTGCATCTTTATCTGTAAATCTGCCCAGTTGAATCACAACTAAAAAGACATGTGGACCAGGAACAGAGAACAAAATGCACTGCTTAATTCTACTGATCACTTCATCTGCAGTTAGGCTGGTGTCAAACAGACCTGGAGTGTCAATAACTGATACTTTTCTTCCATTAACTGTTGCATTAGATTTTTCACATTGTTTAGTCACAGAGGAGGATGAAATCTCTGATTTAAAAACGTTTTTTCCCAGGATGGTGTTTCCTGTTGCGCTTCTTCCTGCACCTGTCATTCCAACCAAAAGAATCCGGAGCTCTTCACCTGAATGATTATTAAGAATTACGTTATTTAGCCCTCGTATACATAAAAGTATGTATTATATCTATAAATATTTGAAGAGTTCAGATGCAAACTAGCTAAAAGCCATCTCGGTCAAAAATGAGATAATGATACTGAGTGAATGCTCCTGACACATATTGTACGTCCATTAAATACTTTTACTTCAAACTCGCTAAATTCCAGCCTCATCCCAATCAGAAGTGCCAGTACTTACATAGAAACCTATACAAAGTAGCCAGAAAGAAATGCTCATTTTAAAGAAATACGTCAGATGGATTTAGCTGGTTTAGCATCTGCACTCATCATTTGTAGACCGGTATTTAAGAAATAAAAGCACAGTACCTAAATTACTTGAATTGTAGATTTGTTGCCCACATTTCTGCTATAAAGTACAGAATATTATACATTGTTTCACATCACATTATATTATTGTTTTCAACATTTAATTGCCTGGATGCACAGTCATGCAGTTATAATACCATAGTTTATTTGAGTAAGTATAACAATTACTTTCAAATATATAGATGTAATTATAATCTGTAATATTCAAAACTCCGATTAGGTGATGGACTTCTGTTGTAATGTTTACTTAGAAAATAAATGTGATTTAGTAATATTGTTTATATGTAATCTAACTTGGTCTTGGTAATTCCATTAACTGTCATATCTTGTCTACTTTATACCCAAAAACTAACCACACCGAAGATTCATTAAACTCTCTAAAGATGCCAGAAACCCAACTTCATTTGATTTTCTTTTGATTTAGATAAACATAATGTAGCCCTGAAGCATTGCGCAGCTTTAAATTTCCCTTGTTCTCTGCTGCTGCCAGTTCTCTTTTCTCCCCTTAAGATGACCGAATACTACTTTACATTGGGAGACTTCCTCAAATGGAATATATCCATGGTTGTATGGTTTCTCAAAGTTCTGTCAGGAAATTAATTTCTTATTACAAACCTTGTACACCATGCATCCTGAAGCTATGGTTACCATTATAGCAAGTACTCTCCACTTGTTGAGCCCCATGACAAACGTTGAGCCCCTTAACACATCTGGCTGCTGTTCAACGGCTTCCATGACTATTGAGAAAGTAAGGTAAAAACTGTTGTTCTTGCTTTAAAATATAAAAATGAGTAAAAATCAGGCATTGGTGATAAACAAAAGCATCACTTTTAAAGCTGAGTGCAACACTTTCAAAAACTATTACAGTATTTCACACAATAAATAAATAAATAAATTGTTTATACCATTATTCCTTTCTATCTTTTAGTATTTCAGTAACTCCAAACGAGCTTGGTTTGGTGGTTTTGCACCCCTATTATGCTGTTATTTTCTAGTTAGCATGTACAAGCTATATTTGCATCTGTAGGCCTGTGACAACTCGTGCTATTCTACGTACTACTGGTTACACATATTTCCAAATGACACCATCTCTGCTTATACTTAAAAAAGATTTATCAAACTGCACACAAAAGCTTACATCACTGAATGTAATCACGTTCTCTCACCTTTCATTGTGGGAGCAAGTAATTTCTTTTTCTAGGCTGTGTTATTCTTTTCTCTGTCGGTTTCGTTTCCATATACTCTCTTCCCACATAAACATTAATGAAAATAAACCTGCTAGACTTGTTTTTATTCATGTGTCACATGGTGTTGACTGCCACCAAAGCAAACAATGCCGGGAGAAGGCCGGTCACTCACTGTGAAGCAGTTTCAAAAACTGCTGGGTCTGATGGCAGCTGCATCCAACGTGATACCTTTTGGCTTGCTGTACATGAGATCCCTACAGTGGTGGCTCAAGACTAAGGGGTTCTCCCCGAGGGGAAACCCGCTTCGCATGATCAAGGTCACGTGGCGATGCTTTCATGCCTTAGACAAGTGGAGAAAACCTTGGTTCTTGTCTGGGAGCTCCTTGTCACCACATAACACTAGCGACGGATGTATCCCTCGCTGGTTGGGGGGCAGTCATGAGTGGCCACTCAGCCCGCAGTCTGTGGACAGGCCTACCACGCCCCTCTCGGTGACCTGTCAGTGATCAGACACCCCCTTGTGACACATTTCCTCCGTGCTGAGGCTGAGGCCTCTGGCCAGGTGTAGCTTATGCTAAGTATCCAAATAAAGTGTAACTATTATAACTACAATTTTAATCATACATTTATGCCACTTCTATCCAGAATAAAAATTGCAAATTGCCTCTAAATGGCAAAGGTTGTATGACTTCAGATCATATTTATGTGTATACATTAACTCGTGCATGCTCTTTTACCCCATTCTGTCTATCTTTGTGGTCTGACAGTCAGCTGATTCAACTGATTCATTTAAAACACTGAAATCAGAATGGCAAACTAAAATATTAAAAACTAGTATTAGTAACTATTTGCAAATGGGCAGTTCCAAATTCTGCATTATAAGTCAGTAATTCAGCTGATTAATTTAAAAATGCTGATTTGTTCAGAAACAAAATGTTTATGAATGAGTCGAATTGCTATTTAATGCATTTAATAATTCAGCAAATCAATACCATTAAATCTGAAGTGTCTTTATAATATGTGTTCTTTAATTCATTTTGCAGGGATAAAGAGGCCGCTATTACTCTTCCTTTAATTATATAATGTTTTAACTGACCCAAAATTAGGGTAAAAACCACAGACACTGGTCAAAGGTTTTGAAGCTTCATGAAGCAGTGCTTTAAAAGAACCCATCACTGATGAGTTAGATTTGCAAGAGTAGGCAAATGTAAATGCAAATTCTAAATGGAAATAATTTGCCAGTTCAAATCTTAGTTGCCTTTCATTGAAACTGATTTGCTCATTCAGCAAAATCTTTTCTGTGATTTGTATGGAGAAGAAAAGTCTCATTCATCAGTTTTGGGCATACAGCTATATAAGTTATATAATTAACCTGATTGAATGTATACGACAAAAGAAGTTCTGTTATTATTTTATAATGGACACCTGCGGTATATGAAAACATAGCAATGCAGAGCAATTGATGTTGGCTTGTAATAGGAATGTATCGTCTGAATGTCTATTGTGGGCCTATAAAGCTCTTTGGCTGTTAGGCACATCTGTAGTTCTGAACCTTATAAATAGACGGTCAACTTTAATGCACTCAATTCACACACATGCAGGACAAGATGTTTATTTTTTATTTATTATTATTATTATTTTAAATATAGATATAAAATTTAAACATTTTTAAATATGCAGCTGGGCTACACCAATGATCTGGCAACATTGTTGGACGAAAATCAAGCTAAGGATTGTAAATCCAAAATTCTTAGGTACAAGTATTAAATAAACACAAAAATAAGTAAATAGCCAACAAATATTTATGACTTAAAAACAAGGTTTATATATCTACACCAAACCTCAATTACAACATTTACTCTGTGTATGCTTCCCTTTTTTCCCATTCTCTTCCTTTGTCCTTGTTACTGTGACCTGATTTCAACACTGCTGTTACTGGCTAATAACAACAGAAAAAGTACTTTAAAAATGTTTAATTTTTACAACTGATACAAAACGCAAGTTAAAACCTACCTGTGATGTGGAGCTCAGGAGAGTGTGGATACCTGTTCTGTGCAGTTTCATAGTTTCATTTACATGTAGATTTCCCATCCCTCTGTTCAAAAAATGAAACGATGCAGACTTGTGTGCTTGACCTGTTTCATCCCTAGTTATTATCAATCAACACTGAGTGTGCCAGAGGGCCTGCCGCTTTGGCATAGTTTGTGCCTCCTGTTTAACACTAGATCTACAGTTAGTGGTTATTTCCAGCAACAATATGTCCTTATTTGTGTCCTTTAAGCAAATATTTATCACTTCAAAATAAATTATTCCATTTTCATTATAGATGCAAAAGTTGTGCTCATGAAAGTCTGGATGCCTGTCTTGTGGAGTTTTCGTTTCCTCTATAAAGAGGGGTGTTTTCCACCCCTCAAACAATTTATAAACTTTGCTTTATATAAATAGACACATTTATCAGACATTTCACATTCACATTTCCACATCATTAAACTTTCTTATGTCCCATTCACCAGAAGGTAAAGTTCACACATGTAAACATGACTATTTAACTTCAAACATAAACTATTCATCATGAGATTTAAAATGCCTTCTGCAGTTAATTAAGCTTTTCAACAGCCACACTTTGTGAGTTTTCATGTGCGTCACATCAGAAATGTGATCAATATAAGAATTTGCTTAATGCTTCTTTCAAAGAACTGACCACTTGGATTAAGAACGGAAGATCAGTCTGAGCTTGGTATCTTGCCAACTGGTCATTTATTATTTTTTAACCTTTTTAATGCTTTTTCATAGGCCTCATCTTCAAGTTGAGCCCTTAGAGCTTCTATCTCCCTCTGTCTCTGCTCCTCTTTTTCCTTCAGGATACGTTGTTTCTCTTTCTTAATCTCTCTTTCTGCCCTTTCAAGCATCTCACTGGTGTAATGTTGCCCACCATTCCCAGTGACCATTTTATCAATCTGGTCGAGCAGCTGAATGACCTGTTCAGGATTTTTTTCTTGATTGTTGAACACATGGTATCGTCCATTGCATGTTTTGATGAAACTGAGCAGTTTTGGACTGTCCCGCACAAATTTGTGAATGTTTTTGTCCTCCAGTTGATCTCCATGAGTGAACAGTGCCATGGTGTAATTGGAGGATTCCTCACCAAAAATTGTTTGGATGATCCTAACAGTTTCTGCCTCTTCATCAGTGAATCTGCCCAGCTGAATCACAACTAAAAAGACATGTGGACCAGGAGCAGAGAGTGGGATACAGAGTTTAATTCTGCTGACCACTTCCTCTGTAGTTAGGCTGGTGTCAAACAGGCCTGGAGAGTCAATGACGGATACATTTCTGGTATTTATAACTCCATTAAATTTTTCACATACTCCAGTCACAGAGGAGGATGATATCTCTGATTTAAAAACATTTTTTCCCAGGATAGTGTTGCCTGTTGTGCTTTTCCCCACCCCTGTTTTTCCAACCAAAAGAATCCGGAGCGGCTCGCCTGGATGATGCACTGTACGTTAGTGAGAGTGAAGACAGTTTTTTAAAACTCTTGTTTATACATATCTTACATATTCACATCAAACTACACTCCGAACATTATAAGAAGCAAAAAAAAAAAAACTAGTGAACTTTGCAAATTTATTAAAAATTAAAAAACTTAAATAATTAGTGTATTTTTTCAATTTACAGTAGCTCAGGAACATTCCAATGTTGCTTGTAGATGTTACTACACTTCAAGTGTAGTTAACCTGCGGCAAATTCAGTTGAATGGGTATGATTTGGAAAGGCACACACCTCTCAATTAAAAGTCAAACAGCTGAAAATGCATATCAGAGCAAAAACCAAGCTCTGAGGTTAAAAGAACTTTCTGGAGCGTGCAGAGATAAGACTGTGTCAAGACACAGATTTGGGGAAGACTGGGGAAGAAATCTTTCCAGCTCCTAGAGCTGTCCTCCTGGCCAAACTAAGCAATCAGTGGAGAAGGACCAATGGAGTAGTGACCAAGAAGCTGATGGTCACTCTAGTTGAGCTCCATGCTCATATATGGAGATGGGAGAAACTTACCTAAGGACAAACATGACTGGAACACTCCACCAATCTGGGCTTTATGGCGGTTTGGCAAGACTCAGTCCTTTCCTCATTAAAGACACATGAAAACACATTTGGAATTTGGAAAAAAAAAAAAAACTAAAAGGACAGACTGTGAGAAACAAGATTCTGTGGTCTGATGAACCTCGGTTCCAAGTCTCATGTATGGAGGAAACCAGGCACTGCTCATAAACTGTGCAGTAGCATTCCAACAATAAAGTGTTATTAGTGTCTAGTCCAGAGTATACAGAACCTAGAACTTGGCAGAAAGTTCACCTTTCGACAGGACAAGGACCCTAAGCGCACAGCTAAGACAATGCAACGGTGTCTTATGGACAACTCTGTGAATGTCCTTGAGTGGCCCAGCCAGTGTCTGGTTGGAAAACCAAAAAAAGTCTGTTGCCCCCATCCAAGCTGACAGAGCTTAAGAGGTGAAGAAGTGAGGAAAAGAATGGCGGATAATTGCCAAATGCGGATGTGCAAAGCTTGTCGTATTATACCCTAAAACACTTGAGGCTGTAAAGGTGCTTCAACTAAACATGAACACTTATGCGCAATGTACTTATTTCAGTTTTTCCTTTTGAATAAATTTACAAAGTTCTCACAAATCTGTTTCTGAGAGAAAAAAAAAGTCATTTAAAGCAATGTAACATAAGGCAGCAACATATATAGATAGCTAATAAATCAGTATCTTACCTACATAATCCAAATCTTGTTTTTGTTGCTTGAAGATCCTGTTTTTGTTGCTTGAGATACATTTTATGACATCTGGCCACTGCAGTACATGTCAAAAAAAGAATCAGCTTAGAATAAAAAAAAAGGACAAAGTATGAGTGCATATTTTAAACATATGTAAGCATACCTGAATTCCTATTGAAATAGCTGCAACAATTATACAAAGGATCAGTAGTATTGTAGAGAAAGATGAGTTCCAAGACTTTGAGGTCACTGTTGATGGTCCTAGAGAAATGTCCTGCACAGCTATAAAGTCATGTAAACATAGATAGATAGATGAATAGATTGATAGATAGCTAGATAGAAGTTAAAGACACTTTGCAGTTTATATGCTAGTGATCCTAATTTATCTTGTGTGAACTTTACACCAACTGTAAGTACAGCTGTAAGTCAAGCTTTATCCATCGCTACCCTACACGGATGCTGCCTCTCGATCACACAAAACAATGGACTTTATTAAATAACTACTTTAATCAACAGACTTTCTGTGCAAATTAAAGTTAGCATAAAACATTCTCACTAATGGATCCAAAAACAACATAATTTAATACTCACTTTTAAATGAAGAGCACATTGTGCGAGTAGCTATAGATGAGAACTGGATTTTGTTTTACTTTCCTTTCCTATCTACTATTCGTTTACTCTCGCTTACTAGCCTTGCTTCACAGGAAGGGTTGTCTGGTGTAGACTACCATCTGTAGGAGACAAGAAGCCACTGCATGATAATAAGATTTATCAGTAAAGCAGCACGTCACCCGTTTAGAAATGTATTTAATCATAAACAGATAATAAAGCTGAAATTTTCCTTACACACACACACACACACACACACACAAAAATAATAATAGTAATTAATATTTTAAAAACGTATGTATATACTGAAAATGGCTGAAATGTTTCAATTCGTAAGCCTGGTTTCACAGACAGGGCTTAGACTAAACCAGGATTAGGCCATAGTTCAATTAGGACGTTTCAGTGATTTTACAAACACGCGTTTTTAAAAAACATTACTGGTGTACTTGTTGAGACAAAACAAAGGCACTAATATATTTTAACAGTCAGTGCAAGTTTCTTTAAATTGAAACAGCTCAGATTTACATTTTAGTCTGGGACTAGGGTTAAGTATGTGAAACCGGGGGCTAGACTCACAACCCTGAAAAAAAATAGAAACCATCACAGAAATTCTAATGGCTTCCAATACAAATACCATTACAAACATTACAAAGCATCAACTATTAACCAGTAAAGTATGTCCAGGTGACAGCAAAAGTTAGAATACTGAATAACTTTCTCAACTTGCTTATCATGCCTGCTGTTCATATCCATTGTACTGTTTTTCTTTTACTTTTTCAAATGTTTCTTCATCAAGTGTACTCATCAGAGCTTGTTTTCTTCTGTCTCAGAGCATATTTTCTTATTGCCTCCAATTTTCAGGACATTCACCTTCAAGGTTCCTTAATCTGTGTGTTCCAGAAAAGTACCTTCTCTGTGCTTTAGGAGTTCAGCAATCCACAGTACTACATGTTCAAGACTGTTTGAATAGAAACCAACTCCTTCTTCCTATTGCAAAGTGAGCGTTTATTTATCATGTAGGTTTCCCAGCCCTCATTTCAAACACGGAACAGCCACAAGCTTGGCAAGCCTGTTTTCATGTTAAGATGCAGATTATCATTAAAAGTCTTTTAGAAATATAGGAGAGATTAAATCTAGAAAAAAATGCTACAGTGGGCAGTTAATTTAATTTATTATTTATTTATTTATTATTTATTTTTAATATTTCTTGCATTTTCATGATTAATCACATGATTTATACAGTAAAGTACAACAAATACATAAGGTTACATAAGGATCTCACTTTGTATACACAAAAAGGTGGAAAAAGGTGGATATAGAATACATAAAGGAAAGCAGTCCTTCATTTATTAGAGTTTTCAATACAGAGACATATTTCACAGATATTTTACCTTCAAATACCCATACCTTCAAATTATTAAACTTCCCATTAACCGGAATGTAGAGTGTAAACATGCTTCGTTTCTATTTATTAATAACTCTTTGTAAAGTATATTTCAAATATAACCTATAAATCGTGATATTTTAATACCCTCTTTCCCTAGCCACATGGTCAGTTTTCACATAGGTCACAAAAAGAATTTGCTTAATTCTTTAACCGCGGAAACCATTATTCGTATTAAGAATGGAAGGTCAATGAACTCCGCATCTTTTCTTGCCAGCTGGTCATAATTATCGTTTAGCTTTTTTAATGCTTTCTCATAGGCTTCGTCCTTAAGTTGAGCCCTCAGAGCTTCTATCTCCCTGCGTCTCTGCTCCGCTGTCTCCTGCAGGATACGTTGTTTCTCTTTCTCAATTGCTCTCTCTACCATTTCAAGCATCTCACTGGTGTAATGTTGCCCACCATTCCCAGTGACCATTTTATCAATGTGGTCAAGCAACTGAATGACCTGTTCGGGATTTTGTTCTTTATTGTTGAACACATGGTATCGTCCATTGCATTTTTTGATAAAACTGAGCAGTTTTGGACTGTCCCTCACAAATGTGTGAACGTTTTTGCCCTCCAGTCGATCTCCATGAGTGAACAGTACCATGATGTAACTGGAGGATTCCTCACCAAAAATGGCTTGGATGATCCTAACAGCTTCTGCCTCTTCATCAGTGAATCTGTCCAGCTGAATCACAACTAAGAAGACATGTGGACCAGGAGCAGAAAGTGTAATACAGCGTTTAATGCTATTGACCACTTCCTGTTTAGTTAGGCTGGTGTCAAACAGACCTGGTGAGTCAATGACGGACACCTTTCTGCCATTTATTACTGCATGATTTTTTTCACACCCTCCGGTCACAGAGGACGATGATAATTCTGATTTAAAAACCTTTTGTCCCAGAATGGTGTTGCCTGTTGCACTTTTCCCCACACCTGTTTTTCCAACCAAAAGAATTCGCAGTGGATCGTCCGGATGATGCACTGTATATTAACAAGAATAACATAATATTTTACAAACTCTCAGTAATATATTTATGTTTACAAACATCTATTTTCAATTAAATAAACATATATTAAACCATTGTACTACTATTCATCATCCACATTTGTGCTGTCAAATGTATATTTAAGAAAAAAGATAATAAATAAATATTTTACCTATATCATCCAAATCCTGTTTTTCTTGCTTGAAGATCTAGAAGTGATTTATATAATGTTACAGATTTTATCATATTTGACCACTTAGGCTATACTTTTAAAAAGATAATCAGCTTAAAGTGGGAAAATGACAAAATACATGCTTAAGCATACCTGAATCCCTAATGCAATAGCGATGACAATTATACAAAACACTAGTTGTTCAGCAGAGAAACATGAAACCCAAGACGTTGAGGTCGTTGTTGATGGTTGAGGAGAAGCGTTTCTCCGTGCAGCTACAAGGAAAGTCATGGTTAGAAAAAAAATCTTGATCTGCACTGAATTGAAGATGGGAAAGGAAATTATTAGGAGATTGTGACATCTCCTTTCATGAGGCAAAATTTTATCAAGCAAAGTTTTATCAAACAAAAACAACACTTTCAAATCTCCATTATCACTGGAATATGTCAGTTATTCTATTTAATAAATATTCCATATAGATTTGAGCCCATAAATAAGTAGTTAAATACTAATACACATTATAGTTTTTATGGTTTGATCCCTAATTTATTTTATCCCAGACAGCACACGTACATCTCAAGACGCCTGTTAAAGATCACTTGATCTGGAAAGAATCTGCTGTGTACAAACATCTGACAGACGTCTGTAAGATGTCAGTTTTGCATACACTCTAAATCATAAACATCTTAAAGATATCTAATAAACGTCTATTTGTCATCTGATTGGAAACCTAGGACAGATGAGCAAACACTAAAAAATACGTCTTGCAGATGTAAATGCAGACGTTAAATAGATGTGCTATCAGGGATACTACACCAACTCTGTTTGCTACTGTTTCAAATCAAGCTGTATCTGTCTATTATTGTTGTATCTTTAAAATCACTCAAAAGGTTTTCATTGAATAACTACTTTAATCAGCAGATTAGTATAAACAATTATTTTAAATGGATGGGAAAAAAATATTTACTCACCTCTATATGAAGAGCACATCGTGCACGTATAGTTGTAAACTGGGTTTCGTTTCTGTTTCCTTTCAAAAGTTTCGTTTTCTCTTTATGTAATTTAAGGGTTACCTGGTGTAGACTACCATCTACAGGTCACAGGCCGCCACTGCATGATAATAAGACAATAAGATCAGATTTATAAGATAAAATTTATCAGCAGTTGTTGTTTGTTTTGGAATGTATTCAATTATAGTTGACAGTTAATAAAGGTGCACTGAGTATTCTTCCTAACAACAAATTTCACACAAATATAAATGAATAGTATTTTTTAAAATATAACAATAATTGTTGTTGTTATTAACGTATTTAAAAACTACTATTCATTTATTTTTGTGTGAAACCTTTATTATTATTATTATTATTGGCAAAATAGTTGTGGTGAAAATGGTGCCACCCACACAGTGAAAATTATAGCATATTTTATTATTATTATTATTTACTTATTTATTTAATTTAATGAAATTGTAATTTATTATTTTTAATTAAAAAAAATAATTAATCATATTTATTGCGTAATAAATCGTAAACATTTAATAATTCGAAGCTTTATATTGGATTTTCATAGTATAAGAGTTAAAGACTGTCTGAGACCATGAACATCTATACATATATAAATATAAAACATTTTTTAAATAAATAAGTCTAAAATAAACGATGATCAAAAATAAATAAAGTCATGTTAAAAGATTTCAAGCTTTATTGTGGTTTTCATATAATAGAAAACTAGAATTCTGTTAGTGCTGATAAAAATAAAAGTAAACTACGTTAACACTTATTTTCTAAACATTCTAACTATTGTTTAACTACTATCTCTCTACAAAAAAATGCCAGCAACGCCTAAAATGCAGCGAGAGTCTGTTACTGCGCCATCTTCTTCAATTTAAAGTACATATGGAGAGACGTTGGTTATTTGTATTTCGTTAAACACCATTTGTAGGTCAGTGAAAACTGGCACACGTACAGCCGTAGCACTGTGTGTCGCTGCCGAGCTCGTCTTCGGCTTTATCTCAACTTAAAGGAGACGCAACAAAGAGCGACAGTAGTGGGCCCTGCTAACAGCGTGGCTTACTATAGCTTTAAGAACTTAAAATAGGGTCTGGGTCTTTAAAATGAATTTTGCACAGTTATTATAGAGATGATAGACTAAGTTTTCTATTTATACGACTTACATTTTTGCACTACATTTGCAAAGAGAAGTAAGAGCGTCCATTGAAATATGTTTGACAATCGGATCAGGGCCGTTAGCAAGCCAACATTTTTCATATTTTATGCCTCCTGTTTATTTCAAGCTATGTTTCTTTTTGTTGAAAATTTTTGAGGCGTCCTGAAGTAAGACAAAACAACTTTAGCGGTGATGGAGCCGCAGCTCTCGAACAACAAAGAGGAGGTGGAGAATGAGACGGCCATGGAGAAATCCGCGGGGCAGAGTACCGCATCCACCCCGTGCAGGGCATTCAGAGGACGTGGGGACGGGTGCTTGAAGACCGAAGTGTCTTGCCCACCCGAAACAAACGGAGCTGCGACGAGCGTGGCGGGTTCCGGGCGGGTTTTACGGGACAGGTCAACGCGAACGATTCCCGTGTGGAGGCAGAGCGATATCGCTGAGGACCGGAATGAAGTGACACGCGATGCTGCGGCGAATCGCCGGAGGAAAGCCAAATGCCCGCGGCGCAGGAAGAGTGCAGCAACCGCTGCGGGTTCATCGGATGCGGGCAGAGAGCTCGGCGTCGACTGCGACCTGACGGATGAGTACGTGTGACTTTTGAGTCTGTAATATACATGGCATGTTTTAGGGCACAATAACAAGGCCTCGCTTGTGCAGGTCCTAATAATAACGCATGGCATTTCTGTGCTACTTTCACACATTTAGGCGTAATGCTGACAGACTGCAGTGTTGTTTACATTTGCACTAGTGAAAGCACTAGCTGTGTTTCTAAGCGAGTAGTTGGGCAAAATAAATCACGCACCCCTAATCTTTGACACTGGAAGGAGAACCTGAAAGATTTAGCCTTGTTTTAAGCCTTGTTTCTCCGTCCTATGACAGGTTTGAAGAAAACAAGGATGCCCTGGTTAATCGAGGTACTTTAAACGACATTTATTTTGTTAATTAGCATCTACGAAAATTGACCATGGTTTTACTAAAAAAAAAATAAAAATAAAAACATGGTTAAACCATAGTAACCACAAATTAACCATAGTTTACCCATGGTATTTGTAGCAAAACTGTGGTTATACAAGTGGAAATTAATGCGCCCCAAAAAAATGGTTACAACACTTTTACCGTAATAAAACCATGGTTAATTTTTGTAAGGTTATGAAAATTGACCATGGTTTTATTAAAAAAAAAAACAAAAAAGTAGTTATACCACAGTAACCACAAGTTAACCATGGTTCTGCTGTGCTAACCGTAGTTTAACCATGGTATTTGTAGTAAAACTGTGGTTTTACAAATGATAATCATTGTGTGAAAAAACCATCTATACTTTTACTATAGTAAAACAATGGTTAATTTTCGTAAGGGGTATATGGCCAGCCATTTTATTAAAATTTTGCAACTTTTATTTAAAAAAAAAAAACTGAGTGAGTATTCATTAGATACTAGTACATATTCTAATTATTACATTTGAATTATAAATATTAGTAATATTAGTAGTTAAGTTGAATTGCTACTGTTAACAAATAATGTTTTTTGCCAATAAATTCTTTGAAACTCTGATGAAGATATCAAGTATCCACCTCAGACTAGTTTGTGTTAGTTTTACTAGTAACTATTTATTAGGTTCTAGTACTTTTTCTTGTAACCAGTGACTTCCCCCAATAGATGCAATCTAGTTTAGCTTTACAAGTAGTAATTCATTTGATATGCTAGTACCTGTATTATGAATCTAGTATCTTTCCTAGTAGTTACTGATAACCTTTTCTATCTCACTGGTTACAATAACAGTATTTGTTATACAAAATGACTGGTCAGACTAGCTGTGTAGCTAAAATTAAAAATGTTACTACTAGTTATAATTAAGGCACAAACAACAAGTGTAGGTACTAGTATCTATTCAGTTAGTACTTGTAAAACTAGATCGATGCCAGCAGCCATTTGAGTACAAACTATTAGGTAGTTATCTGATTATCTGGTAACTACAATACGGTTATATTTTAGTTAGCATGAGCTAACAATGAAAGATATTTCTGTTTTTTTCTGAATAGATTTACTATTTGGATTTACTCTTAGAATAAGTACTAGTATCTAACATACCAGTAATAAAAAGTACAAAAACATAGCAAGAGATACTAGTTAGTTTTAAGGATTGAACGTTAGAACAGTTTGCTTTAGGATGTGATCTGATTTTGCTTCATGTGACTGTGTTCTTTTCCAGCGGCCCGCGGCAGACGGGTGCAGGTGCGCTCAGGGGCCCGCACCTGTCGGGGCTCGCCTAGGACTGTGTTTAAAATTGAGCCAGATATGGACATTGACTATGGTACGCTGCTGAGCTTTGAAATGTAGTAGACCGAACAGGTCCACTACAAATGCTTGATCAAATACACACCACAAAACGTATATATATATAAATAACTATAACAGTGCACATTTTGCTTGCAGTGGAGGCCAATAAAGCGGTCGAAAAGACAGGAACAAGGTGATTGCACATTTATCATTAGAACACATGGACACTTTCTCATGAAAGACCCCATGAAATCAAAGTTAGTTTTGTGGTTTTGGTTTTATATGCATTTAAAGTGTTAGTGCATCCAAAAATGAAATTCTGAATGAATTCTGTCCTTAATTACTTAGACTCATGTCGTTCCAAACTCATAAGACCTTCGTTCATTTTCGGAACACAAATTAAAATATTTTTAATGAAATTCGAAAGCTTTCTGACCCTGCATAGGCCGCAATGCAACTGACACGTACAAGGCCCAGAAAGGTATTAAGGACATCATTTAAATAGTCCATGTGACTACAAGAGTACTTTTTGTGCCCAAAAAAAACAAAAATAACTACTTTATTTAACACTTTCTTCTCTTCCTATTTTAACAATGTCCCTACTACCTGTCTGGGCCTTGAACGTGTCAGTTGCGTTGCTGTCTATGCATGGTCAGAAAGCTCTCGAATTTCATCAAAAAATATCTTAATTTTTGTTCCTTGGATCAATGAAGCTCTTATGGGTTAGGAATGACATGAGAGTAAGTAATTAATGACAAAATTTGCAGTTTTGGGGAACTTATCCCTTTAAAACACATAGCGTTTCTATTCCATTGAAAAAATGGACTAAAATATCTTCCATTACCAAATGAAAATTTTAGTCCTCCATCTATCAAAAGCTGGTAGTGCATCGTCATTTCCAGCTTTGATGTAAACTGCAGGCCGTTGGCTGTTGAAAAAAATGGATAAGTCCAGATTCAACACTGGAAAGAAAACCGTGCTTGTCAAGCCATTTCGTGGGGTCTTTGAAGACACTGATGGCTGCTAGTCTTTTGGAGTTGGTCTAACAAGTCCCATGTTTGTTCCTACCATATTGTAGTGTGGAGAAAAAGGAAGAGGAGAGCTTGGATGATGATGATGTTGTAGAAGAGGAAGAGTGTCCATTTGTGGACGATCCAAAAGATGAAAACTACCTACCCCATTCACATAGGTAATGTTGTACCTTGTGTACATAGACTAATTTGTGATGCGATCTAGGAAAACCCAACTCGTGGTGAAATTTAACCTTTTTTAGGTTTTGATACCATATGAAAGCTGGGTTCAAGCCCTTTTCAAAACTGTTTATTTATTTTGTCCATAGCTTGAATGTAACCAGAGTTATGGCTATTTTAAGTTGGCTGATAGCTGTGATTTTCAGGAAGGGAATTTTCAGAAAAACTGGTTTAAAGTGAGACGGCTTTCACTTTCACTTAACGGTTTTAATGAGAGCCGTCTGTCAAGTCAAGAGTGCTATACTGCATCATTATACAAACAGACTAACGTCTGTCTTCCGTTGTTTATCATGGGCATAGTCTCTGATGTTTTGATCATCCCTTGTATGTTTAGATAGCACAAATAGTGTACCTTGTAGTTTAAGTGAGGGCAGCGCAACTGTTCGTGCACTGTGTGCATAACAGACTGTCATCGTACTCCTCCTCTTTAGTAACTTCATCATCCAATCCTTCATCTCTGGATGTGAAATAGTCCATTATACCATCATTTAGTGCACTGACCAAGATTGAGCAGATTGAGACGAGTAAGATCGTTTAAGTGAGCAGCTACAGTACTTCAGACTGCGTTGTTGCGCTCCGCCATCTCACGATATTAAAAAATGAATAAATAAAAAACTTTGCGTGCCGTAGTTTACACAGGAGTGGCAGAGAATGTGCATTGATACACCTTCATTAAATATGTTACGTGGTTTGTTTTGAAAGGTTAACTGTTTTTGTGGTGTTCAGAGAAAGCACCTCAGCAGCACGTTCTTATCATTAGAGAAAGACACAGAATAATAATTTAATGAAAACCTAATTTTGACAAAAACATTGAAATTCAACCTATTTTTCAAATTTCCTGAAAACATCCCAGTGCGACATCCGATGGGGTTTTCCCAGATCGCATCACATTTGTAGTCATTTAGAACTGACACTAATATGGCTTTAGAGGCTTGAACATTGTTGAAAATTGGTGAAAATTGAATTTGAAGATTAGGGTAAATTTAACTGCTTTTGTCTTCTGGGAACCATTTAAGTATCTTCTGTAGCTTCTGAAGGGCAACACTAAAGGAACATTCTGTTCAAAAGTTTACATCCTGGCCTCTTAATGCATCGTGTTTCCTTCTGGAGCATCAGTGGGCATTTGAACCTTCTGTAATAGTTGCATATGAGTCCCTCAGTTGTGAAAAGATGGATCTCAAAATCATACAGTCATTGCTGGAAAGGGTTCAAATACACAAAAATGCAAAAACCAAAGAATTTGTGTAACCTGAAGGATTTTTCTGAAGAACAGCAGTCAGTTTAACTGTTCAGGACAAACAAGGTACTCATGAACAACTATCGCTAAACTTAAAAAAACACACACAGCTGTGGATCATTCAGGTAACAACATAGTATTAAGAATCAAGCGTGTAAACTTTTGAACGGGGTCATTATTGTTTTCTCTTGTGGACTATATGTAAACGTCTTTTATGTGAAATATCTTATTCATGTCAGCACTAAATAAACAAATAGCATGCATTTTGTATCATCCCTCTTATTTTGGTAAAATAATTAACATTTTGCAGATTCTGCAAGGTGTATGTAAACTTTTGTCTTCAACTGTATATGCCGTGCGTGTCAAGGTTAATGTACAGTAGAATGTGTAATTATACTGAGTGTCTTGATGAATAATCTAACCCTGTACAGTTATTGCATTGGTGCTATCTACATGTATGTTTTCTTTCAGAAAATTAATAGTAATTAGAAAATATGGAAGAGTTGAGAAACACTGCTTTATGATTTCACTCATGCATTAAATGATGTGTGCTGATTATGGCTTGTTGCTATTGTTTGTTTGTTCAACAGTGACGAAGAGGACACCGTCAGCAGTGATGAAGACGTCCCTTTTAGAGATGACATGAATGACCAGAGCTATGATCCTAAGTATGAAAAGATTGTTTTGGTGTTCTGAAGGTCACATCTCCTACGCCCTCTACATTTCTGTTGTTATTTCCGTGCAGGGATTTTCCTAAGTCGAGGCGCAGGCCCCCTACTAGACTGACGGAGAAGAAAGACAAGTCTGCAGTGCAAGAGACTGCAACAGAGCAAGAGACAGAAATAAAAACTGAGGGAGGGGAGAGCACAGATGTGCAGACTGCTGCTGAAGTTGAGGAAGGTGCCGAGCCACCCAGGAAGTGAGTCAGTGATGTTGTTTTATGTTTGTGATGGAAATACAACTTCACACTTCTGCAACGAAATGTTAACTCATTAGGTTTACAGCCTCACTCAAATGTTCTTACGTAAACACTCACTTAGTGAATGATAAACAAATATTAACCATCATACTTTCTTGTTTTTAGAAGAGGGCGAAGAAGGAAAGATGATAAAAGTCCTCGTCTTCCTAAGAGAAGGTGACTAAAAATCTCACATTGAATGCTGAAAATATGCGAAATATTTTCAACATGCTGTATTTGAGTGCAGTTTAGTATTTACTTTCCAACCTGAAGATTCCCTACATTAACTGGAGATCATTTGTTCTTGTGCTCAGGAAAAAGCCGCCAGTCCAGTATGTGCGTTGTGAAATGGAAGGATGTGGTACAGTGCTGGCCCATCCACGCTATTTACAGGTACAAATGCAAAGTAGTGTTTCCCTCACTGACTGACCGCTGACATACAAATTAGACTTGAAGCCTTTCTCGTCTTTCTCTTCTGCAGCATCACATTAAATACCAACACCTGATGAAGAAGAAGTACGTCTGCCCTCATCCTTCATGCGGACGACTCTTTCGGCTGCAGAAACAACTGCTGCGCCATGCCAAGCACCACACCGGTAAGACAGAAACGTCTAGTGTGCTTGTAATAGTTACCATGAAGTGTCTTTGGTTGGGTGGCGTTTTTAAAGTGCAGTCTGTGTTGCAGATCAGAGAGACTATATCTGTGAGTTCTGTGCTCGCGCCTTCAAGAGCTCTCACAACCTGGCTGTGCATCGAATGATACACACTGGAGAGAAGCCACTACAGTAAGTAAAATCTCTGCTGTAAACTACAACACACTATTGCTTTTACAACTGAGAAGACTAAGTACAGCCGCTTGATCATTTTTGTACAAACTCAAACAGGGAAATCAGGTTTTGTATCTCCTGAAGGGTTTAATTTTGTGATGATGACCAGTAGTGTTGGGCAATATGCTCAATATTCATACTGTCCTATTGTCAGCCTGCGAGATCGCCGATACACAATATTATGGTGCTAAATTATAAAAAGTAGCATTATTATAAATTTTTAATACATTCAAATGTGTCTAGTTTGATAAAACAGCGCTTCATTATCGTGGTATTGTGCTCGTCCTTCGTTAGCAATCACTCTAGCGTCCTTGTTTTGTTTCCACGACTTTCAGTGTCCCCCTACTTCATACTACAGTGATGTTAAAGGAAAAGTCCACTTTCAGAACAAAAATTTACAGATAATTTACTCACCAACTTGTCATCCAAGATGTTCATGTCTTTCCTTTAATAAATCTTTAATATATTAGCTCATCCATGAACATGATTTCTGCCCACGGATTGCATCGTCTGTGGGGATAAAGACAACAACTCTCATGATTTCACACTCAATCACAGTGTCATAAAACTACGCCTTTGTTTCTTTGTTTGTTTTTAGAATATGTGCCATCTAGTGGTGAAAAGTACATACTGTGCCTTTAATAAGAATCACAAGCTTATTTTTGATGAAATAGATGAAAAATTGTTTTATCCACAACTGAATATTGTTTTGTTCTTCCAGCCTTTGTTAATGATTATATATCACTTATAAATTATTCTAAACAAAATTCATAGTAGTTATTATGATGTTTTTCATAATTGGTAATATGTGGAACAGACATTGAGGAGTTGAAACCTGACAGACAGTTCATATGGCCAAATACAGCGTTTTCTGATTTAGTGAAGGAAGGATGTTGAATGTGTAACATAGAGGGTAGTGAAGATAACTGTTATTTCTCACCCTCTGTAAGATTTTTTTATTTTAACACATGTAAGTTCTTTGGTATAGTCATTTTGCAAATTAAAAAAAATGACAGTAAAATTTAAGCGTTGCATTTCCTTCCTAGGTGTGAAATCTGTGGTTTCACTTGCCGTCAGAAGGCCTCCCTTAACTGGCACATGAAGAAGCACGATGCGGATGCCACGTACCAGTTCTCCTGCGGCATCTGCGGCAAGAAGTTCGAAAAGAAGGACAGTGTGGTGGCTCACAAAGCCAAGAGCCATCCCGAGGTGCTCATCGCCGAGGCCCTGGCCGCCAACGCCGGAGCCCTCATCACCACTCCTGCCGGAGTCACCACGCTCCTGGAGACCTCCACAGGCACAGAGCAGGTGGTCCCTGAGGCCCAGGGGAGCTCCGGGATACCAGCGGGACAGGCAGCCCCGGGGACGCACGTGGGTCCCATGATGGTTGTGGATCAGGATCACCCGCTACACACCATGCAAGTACCGGTGACCCTGGCCTTGTCATCGACGGAGGAGGAACACAGTGCTCCTCCGCAGCAGACCTCCTCCGCTCACTCTCTGCAGATGCCACTACAGTTCGTGTCGACACCCGTCTCGCAGCAACATCAAATCCAGCAGTTACCCGTTCAGCCCTCCACTACCAGCGTCGCCCAGCAGGCCTCTTTGGTCCAGCAGATGCCCGTTCAATCCTACAGCCCTCAATCCCAGATTGTCCACATGGCCTTCAGAGCTCTTCCTCAACAGCACCTCCCACTGGTTTCTGTTGCACAGCAGCTGCCACATCAAAACCAGACCCTCCCTAGACCCCCAACCCACAACCCTGCTCCCAATGCTCCCCTCCTTTCCCAAACCCTGTCCGAGGCGTCCGCCAACTCACGGAGCGTTTTGGGATTCGGAGGCGATCCTGCTTCCTCGTCATCTACATCTCCCCAGTCTTCCACTACTCCTTCAGAGACGAGACAGGTGGTCTGGGAGGGGGACGGGACTAATGAGAACGGAGGTGGTGGTGGGGTTTGGGAGGCGGGCGGAGAAGGGGAGGAGGAAAACATGACGGACAATTCAGACGGCCAAATACAGCGTGTTCTGCTGTAGTGAAGGAAGGATGTTGAAGGTTAACATGGAAGATAGTGATATGACTGTTATTTGTCGCGCTCCTACACGCCCTGAAGTTAAATATATAGAGTCATAAATATATTGTATGTAATCGCATTAACTTTTGGTAGCTTTGTAGAAATGTCTGTACCAGGGAGACTGTGTTTGAGTTACTGTCATTGTTCATTTTGTATATAAACAGTTATAGTCCCCTACAGCAACCACATCTGTTTTGTGTGTATGTGTGTGTGTGTGTGAGTGTGAGTGTGTTGTTTTGTGGCTGTAGAGATTTCCACAGACCTTAATTCACTTTAGTCTGTGAGTAAAGCCATTGTGTGTAAGCAAACTTGTGCCATCATCTGGTGCGAATCAGTACTGTAGATATTAGGGATGCACCCATATTGTTTTCATGTTATGGTCAATATTAAAATTCCATCCTATTTTGTCTAAATAAATGTAAAATAAAACACTAGAATCAAATCAACTGTTTTAAATGTTACAAGTGAATTTAGGCATCTCTACTTGTACACTACCAGCCAAAAGATTTTGAACAGTAAGATTTTTAATGTTTCTTTATAGTATATAAAGTTATAGTTTTACAGTATTTATCTGAAATAAAAACAAATGATAAAAATGAATACTTTTATTTAACAAGGATTCTTTAAATTGATCAAGTTATGATGAAGACATTTATAATGTTACAAAAGATTTCAGATTCAGATAAATGCTGTTCTTCTGAACTTTCTATTTATCAAAGAAATCTGAAAAAATTCTACTCAGCTGTTTTCAACATAATAACAATGGGGGGTTTTTTTGAGCAGCAAATCAGAATATTAAAATGATTTCTGAAGGATCATGCGACCGAAGTAATGATGCTAAAAATTAAGCTTTGAAACCACAGGAATAAAATTACATTTTTAAATATATTCAAAAAGAA
This sequence comes from Labeo calbasu, assembly GCA_019740295.1. NCBI lineage: Eukaryota > Metazoa > Chordata > Actinopteri > Cypriniformes > Cyprinidae > Labeo > Labeo calbasu. Next base: position 3,150 of record JAHKKF010485949.1, on the reverse strand, counting down.
AATGGTTATTTTATATAGTAAAAATATTTCAAAACTTTACTACTTTGGATCAAATAAATGCAGGCTTGAGCAGAAAATACTTAAAATATATATATAAAACATTAAAAATCTTACTGTTCACAAACTTTTGACTGGTAGTGTATTAATTTTTAAAACTTGTTAAATAATATTACACTTTTAATAAAATGAACTTTAATTGAGCATTTAATGATGGCAAAAATAAAAATGTATAGTAATGGCTAATATACACTACTGTTCAAAAGTTTGGTTTAGAATTGTTCTGAAAGTCTTAAATTGCAGTAAACAATAATATTGTGAAATATTGGTGCAATTTAATACATTAAAATTAACTAATTTTCATTATCCTTTAGAAATAATTCTAATATGGTGATTTGGTGCTCAAGAAACATTTTTTATTACAAATGCTGAAAACAATTGCGCTGTGTAAACCATGATACATGTTTTTCATCATTCTTTGATGAATATAAAGTTTCAAATAACAGCATTTACTTAAATATTAGTTTTTGTTTCGGTCACTGCACGCATTTAAACAAATCTAACCGTCTCTGAACTTTTGAACATTAGTGTGCATCCCATTTAAACTTACAGGCTACCAAAAAAGAGATACAACACCAATATATAGTGGTTTAGTCTACCTAGGTGAACTAAACCATAATATTTAGAAAATGACACTCAAATTTGAAAATACATTGACCATATATATATTTTAGAGTCATCAAGTACACAATATGTATACATACATTTATCGTTTCAAAACCTTTAGACTAATTAGACTAATGTAAGGTTAAAAAGGGGGTTTGGAAGCCAAATAAGCCATTTTATTCTATTACATTCGTTTGAAGAATTTTCACAAGTCTCTTTTTACTAGTACTGACCACATCGCCTTTGTCTATAAAACAAAAACTTCTGGAGAAAGTCTGTAACATATTTTACAGATCAGTAGCATATTAAATAAACATAACACATAGCATTGGGTGTTTTTCACGTAAAACTAAGGTATGTCAAAGACAGAAAGTCTTGAATTTTTAGGGGTGTGAGAGTCTGGCATACTGTTTGAGTGCTCGTTTTGGTGGAATGAGAGAATCATTCACCCCTACTCTTCTCTTCTTTCGCTGTTCATTGTCTGTCTCTGTGTCTTCCTCACAAGAAGCCGGCGGAACATGATTGTCTGCAACATTGTCTTTCGGTGCATTGTCAGAGGTGACCGCACGGTTACTCTGCAGATCGCTGTCATGTGCGAACTTGCAGCGGCTTCCAAAGCGGCAGCGGCCGTCCTTCCTGTAGGCCACGCAAATGCGCTTACCGTCAATCTGGGTGGGGCGAGCTTGTAAAGTAAGAGGTACATGTTTCTGTAGGACATTCAGTCTCTCCTCAGCCAGCTCTTTGAAGGGGTTAGCAAACACACTACTGCCTGTAAGCGCTCCACCCGAGCTGGAGCCTCCCAAAGGTGGAGGCGGGAGCTTGTGAGTGTGAGGACGGACAGAAAGGGGTGGCAAGTGCTCGGAAATGGAGCTATCGGCAGTGGGCGGCTCCTCTTGATCTTCACTTTCTGGAGCAGATTCAGACTCACTGGAAGGCGATTCTGACTCCAACAGGAAATTACGGCTTTTCGTCTTCTCTACAGTGCATTCTGTCTTTTTGAAGGACCTAAGCAGGAATAATTAAAGATGTTTAACTAAAAAGTGATACTTGATCATTTTCAGCTCATTAAAGGAATAACTCATGACTGACCTTTTTTCAATCATGTAATCATTTATTCATGAAAGTGAATGGTGACCATTTCTGAGTTTATCCTTTTTAGTTTACGCACACACACAAAAACACCCTTATCACCAGTTTCTCATACTTTGCTTATTAATGAAGTAATACACTTTAACAGAATATACTTAGTGATAGTTCACCCAAAAATGAAAATTCTCACCCTCATGTCGTTCCAAACCCAAATTACACAAATTAAGATGTTTTAGATGAAATCCGAGAGCTCTCTGACTCTCCATAGACAGGTCCTACCATGGTCAAGGTACAGAAACATAGTAAGGACATTGTTAAAATGGTCCATGTGACATCAGTGGTTCAACCGCAATTTTACGAAGCTATGAGAATACCTTCTGTGCGGAAAGAAAACCAAAATAATGACTTTATTGAACAATTTTTCTCCTCCCTTTGACCACTGATGTCACATGGACTATTTTAACAATGTCCTTACTGCGTTTCTGTGCCTTGATTGGACCCTTGCTGTCTATGGAACGGTCAGAGAGCTCTCGGATTTCATTTAAAACATGCCAATTTGTGTTTTGAAGATGAACGAAGGTCCTAGGGGTTTGGAACGACATGAGGGTAAATAATTAATGACAGAATTTTCATTTTTGGGTGAACTATCCCTTTAAGTGCAAACTGAGTGTAATGTTTTGAGCCTTTAATTGGAATTAAATAAAATCCTGATCATTTAAATCTATATGAAACGCAATTAGTTGAACTTAACAGTGGTTTTTTGATCCACTTAATTAGGACTTAAGAATATATTTGTATGTAATTGTGTAATTACTTCTATTCTTCTTTGAAATATGGTTAAAGTGTACTACCAAATATACTGGCAAGCATATATTGTAAACTAAAATATGCTTTATTCATTTCTATTTAATTTGTACACTGACCTCCAAAAGTTTGGAAACACTCCTGGCAAAGTGTGGTTTTGGACGATATCAGCATAAATCCTTATCATTTTTTGGTGCAAATACATTAAAGTAACTTGACATTATCATTGAAGACCAGCAATAATAATTTTCATTTTGATTACATAATAATGGCAATATATACATGTCAAAGTCAGACATGCCCCTTTGCAGCTGTGCTGCCTGGTTACTGGTTTAAACTTGGCCCAGGTTTTTAAAAGATTTTTGGGTCAGCACACCTTAATAGCTTCAACAATTGATTGCCAATTAAGTTTAGAATACAATGAATTTAGGTCCAGATTATGCAGAGCTGTATTAGCTGCTAATGGTGGATATTTTGATGAATCGAAAATTTAAGCTTTTCTATGTATAAACTGTTTATGTAATAAAATATGTTTTCGTAGTTTGTGTTGTCCCTTATCAGTGCAAAATGATCACAAATTAAAAAGGATTCATG
>JAHKKF010485945.1:0-11560 GCA_019740295.1 Labeo calbasu | reverse complement strand
TGGACACAGGAACATTAAGATCTCTGAAGATGGACTTGTTTTTCTCTCAAATCCACAGACAACTCTTTACACTTCTTTCTTTTCTTCATGCTCAGTGTGACACACAACACAAAGGTTGAGTCAACTTTTCTCCCTTTTAACTGGTTGCAAGTGTGATTACTGTATTGCCCACACCTGTTACTTGCCACAGGTGTGTCGAAATACAAATTACAGGAGCATCACATGCTTCAAAAGCAATTATTTCTTACAATTTGGACAAGGTGCCAATAATTTTGTCCAATCCATTTTTGAGTTCTGTGTGAAATTTGATCAAGTTTGACTTTTCTTCTCTGTTTTTTTGTGTTGTTGCAGTGCAAACAAAAACAATAAGAACATGAATACCAAAACGTTTGCAACTGGAACAATTTTCTGAGAGAACTGCAAAGGTGCCAATATTTTTGGCCATGACTGTCTCATGTATTGCAACAATGCACATCAATTAAATTACTAAAAGTTATTTCAGTATATGTGAGCTGTGAATGTGTCCATGCTATTGTATATTTGTTGTATTACTGTATATGTGCAGAACTTTAAACTATATGGGGTTATAGAAGGTTCATGTGTTACGTTAGAGACACGTGCATTCAGAATGGAAATACTCGCTCTCTCAGTCTTTTAGAACATTGGCATTCTCTCCTCTTCTCCTCCCACACACTGTACTCTAAATACCTTCAGAGCTGCATGTGCTAGCAAAGAGTCTCTGATATTAATAGATTATAGCCTATATTTCATAACTCTTCATGAAAGCAGAGCAGGGCACAGTAACATCTTAATTGTAAAAACAGACTGAATATGGGGTTAATCAGTGCACGCAAGATTCTTGTTTCATGGCAATATTTTTACCAGACTGCTCTTTTAAAGTAACGAGAAAGTAAATTACTGTAGGCAATCTATAAAAAACAATTACACTCTGATTGTTTTATTAATAAAATGTAATGTAGTAACTGTAACTTCTTACATAATCCAGATTACATTTCAAATCCATTCCAAACACAAGAAGTTAACATATGAAACAATACAAACTGTCACCAGGGAAGAGCAGCTCAGCACCCCTGAAGTCTCCTGAGATATAATGGATATGTGTCTGGATTGAGTGCAGCTGTTAAACCCTGTGGTGGTCACAGATATAGGTCTGTCCAACACTCTCACAGGATATCTGACTGCTTCAGGCCTGTTCTCTCCCTCAAACTCAGCAAGGTACCAAAGTAGGCTGAAGTTCTGATGGATTTTTTTTTTTTTTTAGTATTATTTAGGTCAGTGTACTGTGGCACAGATTCCAGCGTGCTGATGTGCGGTACCTTCATGGCAGAGTCCCTCTGCTGGGTTCAAGGTTGAGCTAGTTCCCAATGCTAATATGTACGTCGCTTTCTGATCTAGTTGTCCGTCCACCACAGTAGTTTAAGTAAAGCACTATTACTATTGTGCATATGAGGAATAGTATTAGCAACAAACCCCTAACCTTAAATGGAAAATTCACCCCAAAAATTACCCACTCTTAATTTGTTCCAAACCTGTATGAGTTTGTTTCTTCCACCTAACACAGAAACGATGAAGAAGCCATTGACTTCCATATAATGAAAAAAAAATACTGTATGTGACCCTGGACCACAAAACCAGTCATAATTTTTTAAAATTGGGATTTATACATCATCTGAATAAATAAGCTTTCCACTGATGTATGGTTTGTTAGGACAGGACAGTATTTGGCCAAAATACAACTATTTGAATATCTGGAACCTAAGGGTGCAAAAAATCAAAATATTGAGAAAATCACCTTTAAAGTTGTCCAAATGAAGTTCTTAGCAATGCATATTACTAATCCAAAAAAGTTTTGACTAATTTACAATAGGAAATTTTCAACAAACCTTCATGGAACATGATCTTTACTTAATATTAGGGATGCAACAATAGACCAATTTCGAGTAGACGTCACTTGCAGCTGCGCATAGTGGTCGCACAAAAACACTGGTAGCAAGTGGAGGTAAACGGGTAAACTCCATGGAATAAGAGAAAAAAATCTCGGAATTGCGAAAATAAAGTCAGGATTTTGAAATATAAAATCAAATTGACCTTTTTTATTCTTTTATTCCATGGCTCCATATACTGCCAATTGAACCGCCCATAAAAACATCATCCCAATTTCGGATCTGTAAGACTATCCCACTAATGCCAATTTCGTTGAATAACAGTGCTTATGGCTGGGTGACAAGCTCTTGTAATATGCGAATAACATTTTGAAAATTACATCTAATCAATATAATCTATACTCTTTTTAAATCTAAGTATTTTGTGTTGCATCCCTGTAATTCTCTAGCCGTAAAGGCGATCTCTCCCGGGTTTTCTGCAACCATGCTGTGCGTGCATCCCGAATGTTTACAAACAGATAATTGGTCTATATAGTTAGTTGACGGTTTAATATGTACCCCGGTTTTTTCGGTTCAGTTCAGTTCTAATAGCTTGCCACATCAGTGTGTTTTTTTGCTACAAATTAACAGCAAAATACTCCTGTAAACATCTGTACTCTAAAAAAAAGTGTGGATTATTATATGTCTGCTTAATATTTATTTTGGAGAGGTATTATTTTTACGCAAAATAGGATGGGTTTCATTCATACTGGACGCCAGAGGGCGCCCTTGTGCAGAAAAAAAAATCCACATATGTGTCAAAGAAGTAGCATTGATTACGTTCCGTTCCAGCCAGGAAATCTCTCATATGGATAAAGGCATCACTATTGCTGTAACTGATTAGAAACAAGATGTAATGTTAAACGTTTTGAATGGTGAAATGTAAGGACAATAAACACTCGACTGCAATAATATGTATATGATTTATCTGTGTTCTTCAAGCCATCCCGTGTATTTTCATAATGATTAAGTATATTTGTAAGTCATTGCTAATCGACATACATAGAATATGAGTATAAAATTTATTGTCTGCCTCATTCTGTGATAAGAATCCACTTCAGATCACACAAGGAAGTTATTTTAAACGCTCGACTGATGTTGTGAATTAAAAACAAGTTATAATGTTTTAATAACTTTTGATTTTATAACTCTTTTGTTGGACAGCATGTTTAGAAAGGCTTATCATTGCGTGTCATTAGAAGAGCACGTGAAATCATGGGAACACATACAGCAAATTCCGAGAGAAATAAAACAAGGAAGTTATTTAAATGCAAAACTGCAATTCACAAGCACGTATTGAACCGTGGATGTCATACTGAACGGTTCGATATTATATTGAGTATTGTGACATCCCTACTTAATATCCTAATGATTTTGGCATAAAAGTAAAATCAAACATTTTGACCCATACAATGTATTTTTGCCTATTGTTACAAATACTTGCTACTTAAGACTGGTTTTGTGGTCCAGGGTCACATCAGTCAGTGGTCAGTCAAATCCCTTTAAGTATGTTACTTGTGGTAAACTGTATCCCAGTTTTGTTTTTTTCTTTAACACAGACACTCCCAAAATATCCCAGAGCTGAATTTGTTCACTTTGATATATTAGCAAAGATAGCGTCAACATACCCCAAACCTCCCCCAAAGGAGGGGAATCTTACGACAGACTTTTCGTTCAATATTCTGATCTGTGTATTCTATGCCACAGTGCTAATTACCATCATTAATTTAATATTTAGCTAAAACTTTATTCAAAAACTTACGGAAAGGTACTGGCTCAGATCTTTAACCCTTATGCAACTTTATGATAATTAATCAGAAGGTGTTGTATGAGGTAAACATGCAGGGCCAGGCCTTGACTAAAGAAGTATGGTCCACTTTACATCTTGTTCTAGTCAAGAACAGCCCAATTAGACAGGACGAGACCACCTGACCAACCTGTAAAGTGACCAAACACAGTTTCTTTTATGTTTGTTTATTTGTTTTTCCCCTTAGCAGTGCACATATATACACATAATATGTATGGAACTAAATTTAAGTAAAATTTAAGACAGAAAAATAAACAGGCTCATTAACTTCTAAAACAAAAAGCAAAATACTTACCAAATTCTCAGCCCATCTGCTATTGTTGTGCATTTCCTTTGTCAGTCTAAAAAAAATACGTGCATGATTATGTTGTCTAAAAACTAAATATCACATAGAATGAGAAAAATGATAAAAGGTTCATGTTCATATTCTATCTTCAGTGCAAATCTTGACTGCTTTAGACTTTTATGTTGAAGCTTTAGGCTTTTAGTTTCCTGTTTTAGTCTTTCATTTTGTTTGTAGTTATTATCATTAAAATATTAAGTTGTATTTGGACGCTACCCTCTTGTGCGTCTGAGTTTACCGGGTGTTACAGGGATTCCATCATCCATTGATGAGGAAAAAAAAAAACTGAAACTGGTAGTAGATAGTGGCAACATATTGTCCTAATAAGTGATCATTTAAGCAATTTGTTTAAAATGACTGATTCATTCATGAACATAGCAAGTGACCATCATTATGAGTGAATTATTCTTTAAACCGATGTGCAACGCTACTGCTGTGGCTTTTATTGCATCTAAAATGTCATATGTAATAATCTTGTTTACAGAAGAGGATAATTTAAGAACTCAATACCACATTTGCAATCATGCTTCTTTTTGGGAATTATATTGTCAAATCTTCTAAATAATAAAATACAATAATCATTAAAGGGACATTTTTGACCTCAAGCCCCCATTATGTTTTTTTTTTTGTTTTTTTTTTTACCTTGGTTTGTAAAGTAAACTATGTAAGTCTTAAGGCCTGAATACTGTAGAGTCAGCATGTCATTCCACTAGTTTAACTGACCCGAGTACGGGTATGCCAGATTGGCTTAATGATCACTAGTCACCAAAACTCAATAGGGGCCTTTTCAGATGGGCCAATTTTTTAAAAGTTCAACTTCAGCATGCTTTCTTGTCCCATGGGCCTTGACTCATGAAAGAGTGATTTAGAAAACGGTGACCCGAGGTGCAGGACCCATATATACAATTTAGTTTCTCACAGCTTCATTTTTAATAACAGCTGAGCATAGCTTTTACCACTCAGCTGGCTCAGCTGGCTATCGCTCTACTGCCTGCTGGTGTAGAGATCTGAGTTTGTGGAGTTGTGAATGTGTGTGTGTGATCTGCTATGGAGAGACTCAATGCTGGCATGGTTTCATGCTAAATGAAGATGATGATATATGGGAGAAATCCGTCTCGTTCATTAGTTCATTTTCAATCCGGTAAGCTTGTCCTCCCTAAAGAAATATGGAAGGGATTATGTGTGAGAAACAAAGGCTTGAAGTTGGAAAAATATTTTTTTGGGTTTTATTGCTCAGATGTTGCTGTTTTATTACTTAATAGAGTTCTCAGCTATATTTCAATCAGTGACGAGGCCAGAAATGTCCATGTGGGTAGACCTTGGTGAAATAAGGTAGAGATCTATTCTTTTCTCCTTCCTAAGCTGCTTTGAAACTGTAACTTGTTAAGATACTGTACATCGTTATCCGCTGATAGAAATTATTCAGAGCCATAATGTTATAGTTTATGACTTTATGAATTAACAGCTGAACAATCCTACACTAAAAATATATATAACTAAAAATAAAAACTTGAATACAGTCTAATTATTTTACAGGGTTCCCCCAGAACCCTTGAAAGTTTGTGAATCTTGAAAAAAAAACATTCAAGACCCTGGAAAGTTTTTGAAAATGAACATACTTAGATACAGGTCCTTAAATAAAGTGCTTGAATTTATTTTGTGCAAGAAGTTTTCTGGAACAAAATTCCATATTATTTCCTCCGGGCCGCTAATGTGTTATTTTGCCAACATTTCTTGGTCTATGCATACTACCTTGCTTGATTTCCATTAGTTAGGGTGACCATACGTCCTCTTTTCCCCCAGACATGTTCTCTTTTTGGACCTAAAAAAATGCGTCCGGCCGGGATTTCTATCGCCCAAAATATCCGGGATTCTGCTTTTTGTATTAAAGCCCTACGCTGGACTGTTTTCTTGATCCCGCTCCCGCTGAATTTAAGGCCATTACTTCCTGCATACACAATCATTCTGATATTGAATATAATTTTTACGCATCAGGGAGCCGCTATCGTATGCGGTGAATGAGCAGCTATTCACTTTCACTTTCAATTCCGCAATCACAAGTACTCTGTATTAAGGGAGCACATCTCACAAGATCAGATATGAGCACATTAAATCCTCCAGCGTGATTTGTCAGTCATTTCTTCTTACTCTTGTCTTGACCCACGATCAGTTAAATCTGATTCCTGCATCATGTATGGATGCGGGGTTGTCAAATGCTGTCTCTGTGTACTGGAAGCTAATGACACTAAAACAAATTCTGAATCTGAATTTTTTTTTGCATGGAATTGGGCTGATTTTAAACTGTTGCAAAATGTTTTGAAATATTACCTTTGACTGAAATGCTTGTATTAAAACATTTTGCATTCTATCTGTGATTAAACTGTGCAAGATATTACGTTTTGTGATGGCCACTGGTAGGAAGCCTTTTAGCTGTGTTTATGATCAGTCTGCACAAGGATGACTGTAAAATATACATTTTAGGAATGGAAATGAAGTATTTTGAGTTTTGATGTGGGATATGGTCATTGCGCTACTTTGGGGGCTTTTTAATTATAATAATTAAGATTGCAAAGAATGGCTTGCCAGAGATCCAAAGGACCATCACTTGGCAAGGTGCAGAGCTGAATATTCCTCAGTTTTATGCAAAACAGAAATACGACAAATAGAATACCAAAAATAAATGCAAAAAAAAAAAAAAAAACACTCAAATGAAGCAATTTAGTAGAAAGAATCATACTTTCCAAAGTTACCAATAGGAGAGAGACGATTGTTGACGGTTGTGCTATCCAAGAGACAAAGAGATGTTTAGGACAAACCTGTTCACTAGAAAGAATCATACTTTCCAAGGCTGCGTATAAGAGACAGTGGACTATTTAGAATAAGCCATCAATGTACCTTTGGTTACTCGGCAGTAAATTGATATTAAAGACAGCAATTGTTGTGCACCATTGAAAAAAATAGCCTGTTATTGGAAAAGCAACACTGTTTTGAAAGCAGCTGAGCTACTGTCTAAGCTACTTACACTGTAGAAGTGTTTAAGTCACATTATTACACAGCTCTGTTGAATACTCCATTCTGATTGGTCAGTCACCACATCCTGATAACAACCGCTAAAAACGAATAGCACAGGCTCATCCGGGTCACATTTTGCAATGATTGTTTTGCACATTGTAATGGATTATAATTAACGAACTGGAAAGATTTTAAAACAGTTTCATCTTAAATGAATATCTTTTATTGCCATAATCCTGTGATTCTAAATGTTGTGTTTGCCCTGCAAAGCGACTGGCCTGCAAAACCCTGACACACCCAACCTCCATGGGCCAAAACTCTCCAACCCTTTCTTTGGCAGTCATTTCTCTTTGCTCTTTTCCATTCAAAGATGGACTTTTTCGTGCTATTCCTTCCTGCACCTTTAATGTTGCTCCCCTCTCAGGGCTATGAGTCTTTTCCTCAGGATCACTCACAGTTTCAGTGATGCTGTTTCCTCCCCGTTTGCCAGCTTATGTTTTCTTGAGGGCCTGCAGTTAGGGCTCAAACCCATCCCGCCCAGGTTGGCTGTTTTGTTTACGTCTGCTTTTGTTAACATTTTTAGGTGTTACAGTTGAGCGTGGGGTTTGTAGGTGATGTGTTATTAAATATGATAGAGAATGAACCTTTTAGCAGCACTCACGAGACATATCATTTCCAAACTGCTGCAATACATACAACAGTGCTTATTAAGGGCTGTTTATTAAGCATGATGTGAAGCAGATTTGAGTTGTTTATGCTTACAGAGTAAAGAAGCAATTTGCCACATTACTATAGAATACAGCTCATCTCGAGTTCATTTTTGTCTAGAAGAAACAACCGAGCCATTAAAAAGATCTCATTTGTCATTTTTCACTCCTGTGGATTTTATCCTTTGTCTTTCAGGAATGTATTTTTCATTAGCGAGTGCAGTGTGTTATAAACTGCAGTGAAAAAGCACACACCCCACAGGGAAATGGAGAAGTGTGTCAGCTAATGGAGTGTGAAGTATGGGACAGAGGGAAACCATGACCTTCACTGTTCCTCAGCATATGTACAAAACTCTTCTGGGCTGATTGCATAACTGCCAACCCAAGCTCTACAGTCCAGGTCTATCAGCACCTACAGGTGTCCTCTAGAGACATACACAGAAATCGGATGCAGATAGAAACCTGGAAAGATATCCCACTATAGCATCTGCCTTAAAAGGAACAGTTCACCAAAAATTAAATTAACTGAAAATGAGCTCACCGTCCGGCCATCCAAGATGTAGATGAGTTTGTTTGTAGAAATGTGTCATTGCATCACTTACCCAGCAATGGATCCTCTGCAGTGAATGGGTGCCGTCAGAATGAGAGTCCAAACAGCTGATACAAACATCACAGTAATCCACTCCACTCCAGTCCATCGGTTCACATCTTTAGAAGACAACTTTAAACTGCCATATGTCAAGTTTGACAAAAAAGAAAAAAAAAAACGATGTTGGTAATAACATTTATTTCCTATTTACAGAACTTGCATTACTGTTATAACATTATTAGTCATTTTTTCACCAGGAACCAGGATGTTTTCAGACCATGTATGTTCAGCCATTAATTGTCTTTGTAATATAATTATGAGAAGTTGCAAATATGGTCAGTCTGTCAGTTTATTGTGTGAAATCAAAATGTTATTTATTAAAAACTATTGGCCGGTTAAAAAATAATGTTGTAGGCTTACAGAAGAAGCCTCTGTTTGTGAAATGGTAATTTAAACACAGAAATAGCACGATGCCTGGTGCGTTCATCCCAGTAATCATGCTGTCTCTACTCTCAAACCCTTATCCCATTTTGAGTCACACGCCTTATAAGTCTAGGCACAGGAACAGCGTCTTCCCACAGGCCATCTCCCCAGGGAACCATAAAAAAATCGTATTTATCTTATATATATAATCATATTGAACATATCAGAGCAATCGTAGGGACTACTGACAGACTAATTGTCGATGGGTGCCAGTCATCTTTCAGCATGTGTTTTATGGCACACATACTGTAACTACATTCTATATTCTGTCCAAATTTAGGGATTGATTACCATTTATCTACAGCTGAAGTATAGCAATTAAAATAACAACACAAAATTATTTTCTTTAGATAATGAACTACCTATCCGTGAGGATGATATTAATGAGTGCTGAACGGCAGATTCATGACTTATTATATTCATTGTGATCTGTTGTTCGTAGGAACATTGTCTCTATTTTAGGTTTTGTCACAGCGCAGCACAGCACTAATTCTGAGAGTTAAATGGAATTAATTGTTGGGTAATTAAAGGACAAGGCTTAATGAGAGTGATTTACTGACACCCTTTCATCTCCTGAAACCCTCGGTGGACTGATGATCAAACAGGAATATGCAGAGACAATTTTATGCCATTTTCGATGTCAGAATGATCTTTGAATTAATTTATACGGTTTACAGTGAAACATAAATATGAAACATAAACAAGTACAAGTACGTGTGCTTACATATTTTGATAAATATCTGTTGATGGCTGATGTTTCATGTTCTTGCTTGTGTGTCTGTTACAGACAGAAAGACTGTAGTACAGTACTTTCTCCTTTTTTTTTTCTCAATGGCCAGACAAAACAGGTCTGACAGGAGGAAGAAACACAGCCTTGATGCTTCCCTCTACATGTAAAGCTTCACTGCACCAGTAAGGACACTAAAGTAAGGCTGGGAGGTGTATAAACAGGTTAAGGTGTTGATGTATTTTGAAACAGTATATTAAGACAATACACAAGCAGAGACAATACTGTTTATAGCAATGCAGTTTGATTTGGCAAACACAACTAAAAATAATAGTGGAGGACACAGCAACTTGCTATTGGAAAATTGCACATCCAAGGTTGTTTTACATTAAGTATTTCAAACTAACACAGATTGCCCTGTCAGATGATGTGATGTCTTATGTATTTTGAGATGCCTTTTTTTTTTTTTTTTTTTTTACATCTTACAGTTGTGTCCTTGTCTATAAATATCAGAAAGTCAACTGATAGTTTGATTCCTCATACAGGCTCTTTATGACATCAAACAATTCTCCATTACTCTTTACACACTTCGGCATTTGTACGCACCTCAAACAGACGGAGACGGCTCGTTTAAGTCTGATGTCACATTTTATCAGATGCCAAAAGCTAACATTAAACACCTAATATACGCTCACGGTGTGCTGTAGAACCACTGAGAACTCATGATTAGCTTAGCTTTAATATATGTTATAAATAAACAGTTCTCATAAATGGCTGTTTAGACAGTATTATCTTTTAAAACAAAGTGGAGGCTTGAACGCAGAAACAATATTTCATCCCCTGTGTTTTCATAGCCTTAAATTTGTGTGTTGTTTCGAAGACTACATCAGGCAGGATGTGGAATGACAATTATAAAAATAAACTACAGAAAATAAAATTTGGTGTGCCTTTTGTAGAGAAAACCGAACATACCAAGATCTAGGCCTGTACTGTGTACCATCTAAAATGAGAGAGATAGGAATTTTAGTCAATATCGCCCAGCCCTAATGTAATGTAAACATGTTATAAATCGCAGCTCTCGTCGGATGTGGACGGTATTGTGTTTATTAACTAATCATTGCTGTATGTTTACAGAGGTTCTGTCTGTCATTTGTGCCATTATTGTTTGCAGTACAGGAAGCTGTTCATCTCGCTAGAGTCAGGAATTCATAAAGACCTACTTTACACAGTCTGTGGAATATGTAGAGCTTGCAGATTCCCGTGAATGAATCATAGTGGCCTCCAGATATTGAACATATCAGAACGACAGCAAGAAGTAATTGTGGATGGGTGCCAGCAAATCCTTTGAAGGGTCTCTGTTCAGTCACCATATAAATGTGAATTTTATATGAATCATTCATCTTTTAGCATCTGTTCTATGTTGACACACATATCGTACCTATGACTCATAGTCTCTCCAAAATTAGGGATTCATTGCCATTTATCTACAGCTGAAGTATACGTGTTACAAAATATTGATAACAACTGTACTAACTCAGCTATATGTCATCTTAGCCATTTGTAGGTTCATTTTAATTTTAAGTGTACATTATTTGACAATAATGACAGTATTATAGCTGAGATACAACTCTTTGAAAATCATGATGGTGCAAAAAATCTAAATATTGAGAAAATTGCCATTAAAGTTGTCCAAATGAAGTTCTTAGCAATGCATATGTAGGGGATCTACAGAAGTCAATTTAGCTCAAAGGGAATCATTTAAGATTGAACAGAATCTCCGTTTTACAGCGGATCAATGAATCGGCCAGTGATTCATTGAGCGCGCCGTATAACATCAACTCTGTACTGGACACTACTATCCAAAATATAGTGAAAACACTATTTATTAGCACGGTAACAAGGTCGGCAGTTTAAGACATTAATTTATAAGCACAAAACACAAGATACTT
>JAHKKF010485940.1:0-28603 GCA_019740295.1 Labeo calbasu | reverse complement strand
GTATATATATATAGATATATATATATATATATATATCAGAATCAGATGTGCATTAAATATATATAATTTTAAAAATCTTAACTTTTGTAAAAAAATAAATAAAAAAAAATACTGAATGGACAGATTTTTTAAATATTAAAAATATTAATATTATTGTTTTTTAATTTAGCATCTAATTAGATGATATTGGGATTTCTTTTCTTTTTTTAATGCAGGGCTGTGTAATACAAAAAAAAAAAAAGAGTCATTTAATACCCGGAACAGAAGTGTTTTATTTATATAAAAATATTCCATACTCAAGTTAACAGAGCTAATATTTTTAGTCTTAACATTTGTGATTGAAGGACGTTTTGCCCAGTAACTCTTAAAGACTTTGTTGCATAATCACGTGTGCAAACTAGAACCCTAAAACATTTGATATAGTCTAAAAGTTGCATGAATGTGAATTTTCTGTTAGTTTCTCACACCAAGACTCAACATCTGCTGCGTCTGAACAACAAAACCTTCTTCAAGTATTGCTGTAATGCTGATGAAGTTTTATTTACTCCATTAGTAACCAGTTCACACGACTGTAGTTATGATATTGCCAATTTCAAATCATGATAAAACTGATTTCAAATGAAACACAGTGATGGAAACTTTTTTTTTTTTTGCCAAAATGCAAGGTTTTGATGTTAAAAGTCAAATCTTTGGTTGGTTTGAGAAACTAACAGCATCAACATGGAGTGTCACAGAAATACAGTACAAAACAAAATGGAATCCATGAGGTTCATGATCCGAGGCAATTCTCCCAGCTACTGATTTGAACATCTTTACATTTGTGTGTAAACGCTTCATAAACACTGCTCAACGTTTCTAAAATTATGCATTCGTTAAAAAGCCTCAGATGGGCTTGTCAAACTTTAAGGCTGGTTTAAGACCAATGACAATTCACATAGAGATTAATTAGTGCTTCCCAAATAAAACATTAAAAATCATACGTCAAAAGTGTTTGGATGGAAAACCATGGCTGAAAACATGAACTTCATGACTAATAAGAATAAATGACATCTTTTGTATATACAGATTCATTATGTGTAACCTTTAAAAACAGGAAGCATCATAAATCACAACAGTCGTCATTAACGCCACCTACAGTACATGATTCACACACACCTGCTGATCAAACCAGAAAAAAATGGAAAATATTTATGATTTCTCTTCTTATTATATACAAATGAGGCTGGCTCCAATGTACAAAAACCTACAACTAGATTCCCACCTTTAAGAACATTAAGATTAAGACATGAATAGTAAATGGTACTTAATAATATGTGCACTGAATAATGGCAATGACAATACCGGCAGGTAAGCTGGTGATCTAAACTATTAACTACAAACTACTATTTAGGAATTATTTAGACTTTTAGATTAACCCTGGGATCATTGCTTTAATCACTTCTGCTTGATTTCATTACAGTAAGAGAACTTATGGAAGCCAGATCGCCATTGAATAAAACATTTAAAAATGAAACTTTTTTTTTTTTTTTTTTTTGACTTTTTTCTCACAATCGTGAGTTTACATCTCACTCAGAATTATGCGATACAAACCAACAATTGACTTTTTTCTCAGAATTGTGAAATATAAACTTGCAGTTACAAGTAATAAAGTCAGAATTGCGAATATAAACTCATAATTGCGAGAAATAAAACCAGAATTGCCACATATAACCTTGTAATTGCGAGAAATAAAGTCAGAATTGTTAGATATAAACTCGTAATTGCGAGAAATAAAGTCGGAATTGTGGGACATAAACTCGAAATTGCGAGAAATAAAGTCGGAATTGTGGGACATAAACTCAAAATTGCGAGAAATAAATTTGGAATTGTGAGATATAAACTCGTAGTTGTAAGAAATAAAGTCGGAATTGTGGGATATAAACTCGTAATTGCGAGAAATAAAGTCGGAATTGTGGGATATAAACTCGTAACTGCGAGAAATAAAGTCGGAATTGTGGGATATAAACTCAAAATTGCGAGAAATAAATTTGGAATTGGGAGATATAAACTCGTAGTTGTAAGAAATAAAGTCAGAATTGTGGGATATAAACTCGTAATTGCGAGAAATAAAGTCGGAATTGTGGGATATATACTCGTAATTGCGAGAAATAAAGTCGGAATTGAGGGATATAAACTCGTAATTGCGAGAAATAAAGTCGGAATTGTGGGATATAAACTCAAAATTGCGAGAAATTTGGAATTGTGAGATATAAACTCGTAGTTGCAGGAAATAGTCAGATTTGTGAGATTTAAACAAGCAATTGACTTTTTCTCGGAATTGCGAGATATAAACTTGTAATTACGAGAAATAAAGTCAGAATTGCGGGATATAAGCTTGTAATCGTGAAAAATAAAGTCAGAATTGCGAGATATAAGCTCGTAATCATGTAAAATACAGTCAGAATTGTGGGATATAAACTCGTAATTGTGAGAAATAAAGTCGTAAACGCAAAATATAAACTTGTGATTGCGAGAAATAAAGTCGGAATTGCGAGATACAAGCTCGTAATCATGAAAAATAAAATCAGAATTGCCAAATGTAAACTTAAAATTGCGAGAAATAAAGTCGGAATTGCGGGATATAAACTCAGAATTGTGAGAAAGTCCGATTTTTGAGATATAAACTCGTAATTAAGAGAAATAAAATCAGAATTGTGGGATATGAACTCATAATTGTAAGAAATAAAGTCGGAAATGCAAAATATAAACTCGTAATCGCAAAACATAAAGCCGGAGTTGTGAGATATAAACCCGTAATTGCAAGAAAACTTTTTCCTCAGAATTACACATAAAAGTCACAATGACCTTTTTTATTTTTTATTTAGTGGTGGAAATGGGCTTCCATAAGAACTTTTACTCAGATTTAAAATAAAAAAAAACAAAAAAAAAACAACAACACATCACTGGATAAACCTGGTTAACCTGAAGTACATCGACGGAGTTCTGGTTCTGCTACTTATTAACATTCTTAAACCAAATAATGGAGTGTTTGGGAATACAATGGAGATTTGAGATGTTTAAGACTCTAAAATCATTCTTTCGTTCACTTTCATTCGTCCCAATAGCAGCCGTGGCTCTTCTGCACCTGTTAACCAGAGTATGATCTCCTTTTATCATAGTTAAAAAAAGTTAGTAGTTCATCCAAAAATAAAAATTCTGTCATCATTTGCTTACCTAAAACTATCTGAATTTCTGAATTCTGGACTATTTCTTATGTAATAAAGAAGGTTGTTTAGGTTTAAAGGTCAGCGAATGATGACCGAACACTCATTTTTGGTAAATTAACAGTTTAAAAAAAAAAAAGGCGGAGGCTGGCTCACGTCGTCACGTTCAGTGCCATCTTTCAGACAGAAGTAGCAACAACAAAAGGACAGTGCCCTGCATCTCGAACTGGTTTTGCTTTGAAAAACATCCTGTCATTTGATGCCCTGTGAGTCTGTTTCTCCAGCTTTAGGATCTAATGACAAGGACGTATCTTCAAAAGGATGGACGACAGGCGTCTCTTAGAGCTCAGGCCGAGGCGTGACCTCTGAAAACAGAAGTCCTTCGGCTGAAATGGCATCGCCCAATCCCACAGTCCTAAGCGGCTGTTTGCACACCAGGACTGGAGTGAGATGGAACGAAACGTTCCCTCTGCGCCACACGGTGACCGGTCCGTTCGGGTCCACCGTTAGGCTCTCCCTCGGTTCTGAGAAGGAGCTGTAGAAGTTCATCGGCGCCTTGAGGATCACCTTCGTAATATCCACGGTTTGCAGGCCGCAGGCTTGACTGCTTGCCACACGGGCGCCCGCGGCCACCGCCGCCACCTGGTTCCCCCAGTGCCCATCTACCGTAGCCAGGATGTGGTACGCCAGCGTGTGGAAATGGATCCGGGTCAGATCAGCTTCAGATTCTGAGTCAGCCCGGCCGTGCTGCTCCAGGACCCAGAGCAGGATGTCGCTGACACGTCCCACGTCGGGTATGCTGTCCCAGGAAGGGAGGTCAGCGTGAGGTCCACCTCCGGACTGAGCCAAAAACAGAAGCTCCTGTTCATTCAGACCGATGGAGTTGACGATGGGCAAGACCTGCTAACAGAAGAGCATAGGGAAACCTGAATGCTGAAGATGAACACGTTTGATTGAATAAAGACATGTAATTTAATGAAGTTAAAAAACTGTATATCTACTAAACCCATTTATTAAACCTACACATTTACCTCCTGCAGGATCCTGTTCATGTAGTCTCTGTCCGTCATACTGGCCAGCTCAAGGTGGATGGGCACCTCGTTCCTCACGTCTGAGATTGCAACCACAGCCTGCAGGAAGTCAGAATAGAGCTTGAGAACAAATATGTAATATGAAGCAGCGGTGTCCAACAGAGCATTACTGTTATTTTCAATTGGATGGACAATGTGTGATTCTGGTCTCAGACCTCTTTCAGTCGTTCCTCCCAGAGATCCCGACCCATTCCTTCCATCATATGCAGTCCGGATAGAACCACCAGATCCGGCTGGAACTCCTCCAGACTGGCCACGAATGTCTCCAGCGTGCTCATTTCACCATTGGACACGTCATGGGACATGATAAAGCGGTTAGCCTGAGGAGCTCGTGAGGAACCCCATTGTTCACCTGTAGGGGGCGTCAGAGAGGAGACACTATAACAGACGCACTAAAACCCAACGGTACCAATGTGGCTTAATACATTTTCTGGTCTTACGTTGAACGACTGTTCAATATTCAGTTTCAAATGTGTGACCCTGGACCACAAAACCAGTCATAAG
This sequence comes from Labeo calbasu, assembly GCA_019740295.1. Lineage (NCBI taxonomy): Eukaryota > Metazoa > Chordata > Actinopteri > Cypriniformes > Cyprinidae > Labeo > Labeo calbasu. Next base: position 23,805 of record JAHKKF010485940.1, on the reverse strand, counting down.
GGTCAATTTTTTAAAATTGAGATTTATTCATCATCTGAAAGCTGATTAAATAGGCTTTCGATGTATGGTTCGTTAGGACAGGATAATATTTGCCTGAGATGTTTGAAAATCTGGAATCTGAGTGTGTGAAAAAAATCTAAATATTGAGAAAAAAAGTTGTCCAAATGAAGTTCTTAGCAAAGCATATTATTAATTAGAAATTACGTTTTGATATATTTATGGTAGAAAATGTACAAAATATCTTTATGGAACATTTTATGGAACAACTTTACTTAATATCCTAATGATTTTTGGCAAAAAAGAAAAATTGATAATTCTGACCCATAAGATTTATTTTTGGCTATTGCTACAAATATACCCGTGCTACTTAAGACTGGTTCTGTGTCATACAGAAATCAAATGATATGTGAATGTGGTTTTGAGAGAGTCTCACTTGACTTGTACTCCAGGATGAGGTGGAACTCATCTGTCTCTTGTAGAGATTCGGGCGGGACTACGATCTGTTCATCCAGCATATCGTGAAGCTTCGGCCCCACCGGACCACACAAGAGGACCTGAGAGAACACAGCATGTTTTAGAAAACTAAAATCAGGTATGAATGAGTTGCTTCTGCTCTCTTTGTACCCTCAAGGTCATCCAAAATGTAGATGAGTTTGTTTTTTCATCAGATTTGGAGAAATGTATGCATGGACATGCATTACATCACTTACTCACCAATGGATGTGAATGGGTGCCGTCAGAAAGAGTGTCCATACAGCTGATAAAAACATCACAAGTAATCCACACCACTTCAGTCAATCAGTTAACGTCTTGAGAAGCCAAAAGCTGTGTGTTTGTAAGAAACAAATCCATCATTAGAATGTTTTAAACTTCAAAACATCACTTCTGGCCAAAATAATTCATACTCAAGTGAGAAAGTCTACACTTTCTAAAGTGTATTTGTTTAGAGCTGTTTTGCACTGTTTTTGCTTGTAAATGGTGCTTGATATGTGCGTATTTCACTCCTGATTCAGACAAGATGACTTTTTCACCGGAGGAAGCATTATTATGGATTATGGACTGCTATTTTAGCAGGAAGCAACTGTTTGAAGTTAAAAACGGCTTAATGATGGATTTGTTTCTTACAAACACAGCTTTTGGATTCACAAGATGTTAATTGATGGACTGGAGTGGTGTGGATTACTAGTGGATTATTGTGATGTTTTTATAAGTCGTTTGGACTCTCATTCTGACGGCACCCATTCACATTCATTGGTAAGCAAGTGATGTGATGCTACCTTTCTCCAAATCTGATGAAGAAACAAACTTATCCATATTTGGATGGCCTGATAGTGAGTACATTTTCAGCACACTTTCATTTTCGTTAAGGGTGAAATGTTTCCTTTAAGCATCTAGTGATGCCCAGGTTGAAGCTTGGTTAGTAGTACAACAGATACTTACCACGAGTTCTGGGTTAGATGCCAGTTTCTGGCCAATAAGAGCAGCGTTTCCACCCACATAAAGCTGCAAGAAACAAGAAAAAAACATTTTTATTTAAATTAAGATGCACAAGATTAATTACAACTGTGTTTTGGAGCAAATGATTCTGTAATGTTTCTCAGGATATTAAAATATATATATATATAGTTAAATTATTGTATAAAATTTTCATATAATGCATACAATTGGTCATAAAAATAGCCTGTTTTAAAACTCATGGTCCAGCCATTGCGCCTTTTAATTACTGTTGATTATGCCAAATTAAATTTGACACAGAAACTCAATTCCCCTCAGGACCCTCTTTCGTGCATTCAAATTAAACCGTCAGATCTCAAGGGCCAGATCCATTTACAGCAGATGCCAAAATTAAACCAGATATTATAGGATATATGCAGAATCAGTGAGGTGTGGATATCTGAATGGAGAGACAGATTAAAGGTTGCACACTTTCACCAGACTAAGGCCTGAATCAGTGCAGTCAAACCTGTTATACAGGTTTTAGTGTGCTCAAAGACCATCTAATCTCTATCCAATCGCTTTCTATTCATGGCTTGAAGGAAAACAATATGGTACAGACCACAAAACCCACTCCCACCGTCATAAAACACTTTATCTCACACCTGAGCACCGGGATATTCTGCAGCCGCCCGTGCGATCCTCTGAAACACCTCCTTATCTGAGAAGAAGCGCTCTGCGGCGGCTCCCTTCCCCATGTAGTGGATGAAAGCCTCTTTCAGGTCCTCTTTACTGTGAAGCACCTCATGGTCTCTTCCGGATCCGGGTTCGAGAGCGAGCGCCTGCAGCAACCCCACCCCGGACACCACCACATCTACACAGGCATTCACCCTGACGGAGGAAACAAAGGCATGATGGGAAGGGCACTGGAACAAACAAACCTGCATGTGTTTAGACCTGCTGCATGTGGGAACCTATAAATATATACGTATATATATAATGAAAGGACACAAACAACAGAAGAGCTAAAGAACAAATGGAAAAAAATGAAGGATTCAAGAAATCATGAACAGACAAATAAAAGAACAAAAGGACTGATCACATGAACAATGTGTGCTCTGTCTGATCGCAGTCAGAGTAACTCACCCCACTGCCACTCTCGCCCAGCGTCGGGCCGGAGCCGTGATGAGGGTCTGCCAGGCGCGTGCGATGGCCTCCTCCAGCATTTGGGGGCGGGGATTTGAGCCACCGTTCGGCTCCATCTGCGGCAGGGATTCGCTGACGTAGTTCAGCACGCGGGCTGGCAACTCCGGGTCAGTGTGGTACAGATACCCCATCCCCAACGCCAACACTGCCACCAGCACGGCTTTCCTCCACATGACCTCGACACACACACAACCTGTGTAACACATAATCAGAGAGGTTTTCTTCAGTCATGGGCTCTGATTGGGACTTTATTTAATAGCTTTTTGCTCATGTACCATGGTAAAACTATTTTTTTGAACATATATGTTTTTTGACACATAACATTGTTAATACCAGGAGGTCTGGACATGTATCATGGTAAACCCATATATTTTTTTTTTAACATATATTGTGGTAAACCCATGTTTTTGACATGTATGGTAATACCATATTTTCTGACATGTAACATTGCAGTACAATGTTTTTTTTTTATGTATGTATCATGGTAAATCTATGTTTTTGTGGGCCATGTAACATGGTAAAGCCATGTTTTTTTGGATACGTACTATGGTTAATCCATTAATTTTTGTGGGCATGTATCATGGTCAGAACATGCTTTTTGGACATGTAACATGGCAAACCCACATTTATAGTACATGTAATACAGTAAAACCATTTTTTTTTAAACACGTAACATAACATGGTTAACCCATGTTTTTGAACATGTATCATGGTAAATACATTCTTTGAACAAATATCATGGTAAAACCAAGTTTTGTTTTTTGTCTAGTTTTTTATGTATAATATGGTAAAAACATGTTTTGTGGACATGTAACAAGTTAAACACATGTTTTTGTGCATGTAACATGGCAAAACACATTTTTTTGCCATGTAATATGGTAAAACCATGTTTTGTGGACATGTAACATGGTAAACCCATGTTTTTTAAACTTGTCAAAAACATGGTATTACCATGGTACATGTAACATTGCACTGTAACATTTTGTGAAGATGTAACATGGTAAACAATGTATATTGAACATGTAACACGGAAAAAACATGTTTATTGGGACATGTAACATGGTAATCCCATGTTTTTGAACATGTATCATGGTAAATCCATGTTTCAAACATATATAAATGGTAAATTAATTTTTTGAACATGTATCATGGTAAAACCGTGTTTTTTTTTGGATGTATAACATGGTAAAACCATGTTTTGTGGACATGTAACATAGTAAAACCATGTGTTTTGGGCATGTAACATGGAAAAACTAAGTTTATTGGCTGTGTAACATGGTTAAACCATGTTTTGTGGACAAGTAACATTGTAATACCATGTTTTTTTTGGACATGTAACATGATAGACCCATATGTTTGAACATGTATCATGGTAAATCCATGTTTTTGAACCTGCAGCATCATGGTGAACCATTTTTTTTAAACCATGTTTTTTGGACATGTCAAAAAGTATTGCAAAACATTGCAATGCCATTTCTTTAAACGTGCCATGACAAACCCATGGTTTTGTGAACATGTAACATGTTAAAAACTATGTATATTAGACATGTAACGTGGTAAAACCATGTTTATTAGACATGTCATATGATAAAACCATGTTTATTGGACACGTACCATGGTAAAACCATGTTTGTGTGTACATGCAAAATGGTAAAACCATGTTTTGTGGACATGTAATATGGTAAAACCATGTTTTATTAACATGTTGCATGGTATGACTATATTTTTAAACATGTGCAAGTCCAGATAACATGGCATTTCCATGATACAATAGTAATACCATGCTTTTGGACATGTATCATGGTAGGACTACGTTTTTGGACATGTATCATGGTAATACCAAGGCACTTTGGAAATGTAGCATGGTATAACAAAGTTTTTAGACATGTTATCAGTGTAATTGCCTTTTTTGTTTATTTTTACCTACTGTGATACTAACGTGTTTTCATGACAATGTACATGTACCACAGGAATACCATGTTGTTTAGTAAACTGTAAACATGGTACAGGAAGTAGACTTTAGATTTACCACTGAAATCAATGCTGATCTATTTATAACCCTGCAGTAAGCTGTGCATGTGCACAGATCTCTCTCCGTACATATCATCGCTGCTTGACAGGTTCATTAGCCAGAAAGCTGATAATTATGCAACTTAAACCCATAATACAACACCAGCAGTAGCTGGCTAGTGCTAACAGACAATTTCTGCTCATGTTTGAGCTTTAAATCAACACTACAAATAAAATCACACATCTGATCGTGACCACCTATAGTATTTGGGATGTTTAAAAAGGTATTGCAGCTAAAATGACAATTCTGATTAGTAAGTAACATGCTGGAGTGAAATCAATGAGCTAAGAAGAGCTAGCCACATAGCCAACAAACCATCAGTTTACACAGCAATAAACAGGACAGACACTTTTTGTTTATAATAATATAATCCAAACACTCTTCGACGATCCGAACATATGGGCTGATCACTGACCTGACAGATGATAATCGCAGACGACACGAAAGAGAGTGTATGTGGTGAAGTTCAGTTGTGTCACCCTTCTTGGTTGAGAGAAAGTGTCTGTGTTAGTGACTAGCCGCTCCACTCTCTCCTGAGGGCAACCGATAGTAAGTATTCAAATCAAATCTCAAAGTGGGCTCGGAGATAAAATAATAAATAAATTCAAACAGAGACCTAATTTATGTTACAAAATTACTTTAAGTGAGCTCCAAAATGCATGCTAGTTTGAGCTTTTAACGTTTTAGTTTGTTGTAAACAGTGTTGTTTGCTCTAGGAAAACTGGCTAGCTGCAGCTAAAGCGAACCAAAGTAACCAATCAGAGGCTCCGCCGAGCATCACTGACGTAACCGGAACATCACGGTGAGTGGATGCACTGACGCAAGGTGAAAATATCTTTGCCCGGCGCCACGTCTAAATTGCCAGAGCTCAGCAAGTTTTTTTTTTAATATTATGATATAACACACCTTAAGGAAATATAATGTACATTTGTAATTTGTACTGCTTTTACTATTTGTTTCATTTAATAATCCATACACATTACAGTACTTCCTGACCTACAGCATTATCTTAACTGAGACTAATCAAAGTTTGTGTAGCAATTAAACATCCGAATGGAACTTTTGTCAATATGCAATTACAAGTAGAGCATGACAGTTTTTTTTCCCAACTTCCAAATGTATATATATTTTACTGTGAACCCTAGAGACACAAACTCATTTACCTGATATGGATTTCGGATGGCAATGCAGCAGTTTATAAAATAAACAAGAACAAAGTCAGCAAATACTAACATTATTACATCAATTTTTTTTCAGAGCAGTTCACTACAGTGCTAGGATCTGTTTATCAGCATTTCTTTAACAAACAAACAAAAGTGGCAGTACCATGATTCCTTAGACATAGTACTATGGGAATGCCATATTTGCAGGGCTTTTTACTACGGTAATACTTTATTTGTGCAATAAATATGAAAATAGCATCAAGAATGAGTTCTCGTGTTGGTCAGCAGGTGGCGGTATTTTCCCTCTTGTGACTGAATTAAAGATCAAAGCAGCTGATGATGTTTAATTTAGCTTTAATTCCTCTTGACATAAATACATTAGGACTGGATTATTAGATTTACACAGCTAGAACTCGACGCATGACCTCCTGCAATGAAAACATCGTGGTAATAAATATCTTTACCAATAAAGCAATTAAGTGATCGATAAAATCTTATTGAGTGGTTGTTGGCGCAGATGATTTGGGTTCATTAAAAAACGGATTTATAAATAAAACGTAACGTTATTTGTACCACACAATTTGTAAATCTGCATAGACTGGCGAACGCCTGATGTAATACTGTTTTGTGAACTCAATCTATCTATCTATCTATCTATCTCGATATTTATTTTAGAAAAAATAAATGTAGTTCATAAAAGTTAGAGTACGTTAATACGTGGTTTTCCCGCCTATGGTGGTAACCATAGCAACACCTGCGCGCCTCTGAGCGTTATTAGATTTCGTTACATCTACAGAACAAAGGTACTGTCAATTTTTAAGAGCTTAGTATGGATATACACATCACAAAATTTCATTTAGAACAAGTATATCAATAAAAACGATAGTGTTTTGTTTCAGTGTTAACTCACCTTAAAAATTGCTACAAAAATGAGTCATAAACTGGTTGTTGGTTTCGACTACAGTTAGATTAAAACATTTTGTCAGCGGTTCTCTTTAGGGAATGAATTTGTGAGGCACTTATGAAGCGACACAGAGGAACAAAACGCCTTTAACAGCGTCTTCCTGCTCTCTGCAAATGGGGAAGCCGAGACATTGAGAATAACTCGTGTAAACAAGGCTTTTAGCGTCATGTGAAGATGGAATATTTGTGAAATGTTGCATTTTTAAAACAGATATCTTAATCTGAGTAGTGGAAACACTAGAAACATTCTAGAATACATAGTATCATAGCATAATAACAATTGTAAGAAAACGAAATAGTCAGATTTCCAAGATATGAATTTAGAAGTCAAAATTTTTTCGCAATTCTTACTTTTTTCTTGCAATTCCGAGTTTGTCTTATGACTTTTTAGATGCCATTCTGAGTTTATATCTCACAATTCAGACTATTTTTTTCGCAATTGTAAGAAAAAAAAGTTAGAATTCCAAGACATAAACTCAGAATTCTAAATTTTCGCAGTTCTGACTTTTTTTCCTTGCAATTCCTAGTTTATATCTCATAATTAAGATTTTTTTTTTCAATTTTTTTTTTTAAAAATGTTGAGTTTATGTCTCACAATTTAGACTGTTTGTCTTGCAGTTCTGAGAAGAAGAAAAAACAGTCAGAATTACAAGATATAAACTCAGAATTCAAAATTTCTCGTAATTGACTTTTTCTCGCAATTCCGAGTTTATATCTCATAATTAAGACTTTTTTTCCATGCAATTCTGAGTTTATGTCTCACAATTTGGACTATTTTTCTTGCAATTCTAAGGGAAAAAAATAGTCAGAATTCCAAGACATAAACTCAGAATTTTAATTTCTCTTAATTCTGACTTTTTTTCCTTGCAATTCCGAGTTTATATCTTATAATTAAGACTTTTTTCTATGCAATTCTGAGTTTATATCTCACAATTCGGACTGTTCTTCTCACAATTCTATGAAAAAATTGTCAGAATTCCAAGATATAAACTCAGATATCTACATTTCTCGCAATTCTGACTTTTTTTCCTTGCAATTCCGAGTTTGTCTCAAAATTAAGACTTTTTCCCATGCATTTTCTTTTTTGTTTGTATCTCACAGTTCGGACTGTTTTTCTTGCAATTCTAAGAAAAAATAGTCAGAATTCCAAAATATGAACTCTGAATTTTTTCTCGCAATTCCGAGTTTATATCTCGCAATTAAGACTTTTTTCCATGCAATTTTGAGTTTATATCTCACAGTTCTGACTGTTTTTCTCGTAGTTCTGAAAAAAAAGAATAAGCTTGTTTTAAAATAATAAGTACATAAATAAATTGGGACTTTTTATCTGACAATTCCGTTTTTTCTCGCAATTCTGAGAAAAAAAAAAAACTAGTCAGAATTCCAAGCTATAAACTGAGAAATCAACATTTCTCGCAATTCCAAGTTTATATCTTGCAATTCAGACTTTTTTCCATGTTATTCTGAGTTTATATCTCACAATTCTGTCTTTTTATCTGACAATTCAGACTGTTTTTCTCGCAATTCTGAGAAAAATAATCAGAATTCCAAGATATGAACTCAGAATTTAAAATTACTTGCAATTCTGACTTTTTTCTCACAGTACCGAGGTTAGATCTCACAATTAAGACTTTTTTCCTTGCAATTCTAGGTTTATATCTCATAATTCAAACAGTTTTTCTTGCAATTCTGAGAAAAAAAAAATAGATTTCCAAGATATAACTTTCAGTTCTAAATTTCTCACAATTTGAAATTTATATCTTGCAATTGAGAGATGTCTCACAGTTTGGACTGTTTTCTCGTAATTGTAAGAATAAACTTAGAATTCTAGCAGTTCTGATTTAGTTCTTGCAATTTCAAGTTTGTCTCGCAGTTAAGACTGTTCTCCATGCAAAGTTTGGATCTCACAATTCTGACTTTTTGTCTCACAAAAAAAGTCAAAATTGCACAATGTAAACGTATATAAACTCTGACTTTCTCACAGTTCCGAGTTTATGTCTCATAAGTCAGACTTTTTCTTACAATTCTGAGGAAAAAAAGTCATAACTGCAAGATATAAACTCAGAATTCTGACTTTCTTTCCAAGTTTTCAATTCTTTCAAGTGTAATATCATAATTACGACTTTTTCTTACCAGAAAAACAACTGTGATATAAAAAGCTGCAATGACCATTTTTATTTATTTATTCATTCATTTCCATGGCAGAAACAAGCTATAATGACATAGTTCAACCTTTCTAATCATCAAATTCTATATTCTCACTGTCATCTACTGACTCATTTGAGTCTGTTTGTACCTCCCATGAGAAACTTCAGTAGAAACATCACAGCAAGGTTTATACTTAGATGTTTAACAACTTAGAGACCCATTAAATCTTAAGCAATCAAAGTTGAACACTTAAAACAGGGGACGCCAGCGTAGAGCACAAAGTGGGTGAACTTCAACTTCCCAGAGCTTAAAAAATCTAGTATTTTGCTGCATAAGTGTTTTTTTTTCACCGTCTCGCCTTTGATCTTTATGATATGCCTGCTTTCCTGAAATATTCCTCACTAATAGTTTCGTTTCAACACATTTTTCTCTCAGGGTCGGAGCTGTCGTAGGATGCCTTTGATACGGGTCCGAAAAATGCGGGGGAACGAGCAAGGATTTCCTCACAATTTAACTAACGGCAGATTAAAGGTATATCAAAGAGAGCGGACGAGGCCTGGCGAAAACGATTACCGGGAAATCTGCAGGAGGAAATGGACGGCTTAACCGATTTTATACAGGAGTCATGTTAGAACAGAATCAGAGATAAGAACTCGCTCACTCTTTCAAACACTCACAAACGATGCCATCTCAGCATGGAGGTATTAATAATTCATCATCGGCCTCCAGTGTTTGCCCCTGATTACAAACACTGGACCTGCTCAAACGGCCATTAAACTGGCTATAATGATCACAGAGACGCTGTAAATTGCTGTTCGGTGGTGTCAAACAAATAGGCAACACAAAATAAGTGGCTCATTAGAGGGTTGTTTTAGCCAAAAATGAAAGTTTGTTGAAGTTTTGCTCTCCATCATAAAAGTGTTACAAACTTTCTGCTTGTCCATACAATGAACTTATATGGTAACCTCTGAATAGGCTCTTCTGCTCACCAAGTCTGCATTTATTTGATCCAAAATACAGCAAAAGCAGTAATATTGTGAAATATTTTTACTGTTTAAAATAACTGTTTTCTATGTGAATATATTGTAAAATGTAATTTATTCATGTGATCAAAGCTGAATTTTCAGCATCATTACTACAGTCTTCAGTGTCACATGATCCTTCAGAAATCATTCTAATATGCTGATTTGCTGTTCGTTTAAGAAACATTAGTAGTATCAGTATTTAAAACAGTTGAGTGCATTTTTTTTTCTTCAGGATTCTTTGATGAATAAAAAGATCCAAAGATCAGAATTTATCTGAAATAAAAAGCTTTTGTAACATACATTATACACTACTAGACCATTTAAAAGCTTGGAGTCAGTTTGTTTGTTTGTTTGTTTGTTTGTTTATTTATTTATTTATTTATTTATTATTTTTGGAAATTATAGAAATTAATTATTTTATTTTATTTTATCTTTTATTTTTTATTTATATTTTCTATTTCAGATAAATGCTGTTCTTCTGAATTTCTATTTCTAAAGAAACCTGAAACAATTCTAGTCAGCTGTTTTCAGCATAATAATAATAATAATAATAATAAATGTTTTTTGGGAAGCAAATCAGAATATTAGAATGATTTTTGAAGGATCATGTGACTGGAGTAATGATGCTTAAAATTTGCTTTGAAATCACAGGAATAAATAACATTTTAAAATATATTCAAACGGAAAACAGTTTTTTAAGTAAAAATATTTTAAAGTGTTACTGTTTTTGCTGTACTTAATAATGTATAACTTAACAAATAAAGAAGAGACTTGTTGTTTCTGAGTTTTGAGTCTCTTCTGCTTACCAACTCTGCACTGATTTGATCTAAAATTCAATAAAAACAGTAATATTGTAAAATATTATTATAATTTAAAATAACCATTTCCATTCGAATATATATCGTAAAATGTAATTTATTCCTGTAAGACAAAGCTGAACTTTCAGCAACATTACTCCAGTCTTCAGTATCAAATGATTCTTCAGAAATCATTCTAATATGCTGATTTGCCACTTAAGAAACATTTCTAATTATCAATGTTGAAAACAGATGCTTCATGTTTTTGTGGAAATGTCATTTTTTCAGAATTCTTTGATTTGAGTTCAAACGAACAGCATTTATTTTTAAATTACATGTATTAAATGCATCCTTGCTAAATGAAAGTATTCATTTATTTTAAAGAAAAAATGTATTAATAAATATTTTGTTTTTAATGTTCTGTTACTGTTTTCACAGTATTTTGTTCCTCAAATAAACGCAGGAAACTGCATTCAAAAACATTAAAAATCTTAATTATTCTGAATTTGTAACCGTCGATCTACTGTTGTATATTATTAACCTTTTTTGCATCCATTTAAAAAAAGAAGAAAATAATAGTTTTAGAATAACTTGTCATGTGGAAAAGCAATGTGGAAATTTTTACTAACATACCCTCTTGTGTCCCACAGAAAAAAATGAAAAAGTCATACGGGTTTGGAACATCATAAAGGTGAGTAAATGATGACAGAATTTTAATTTTGAGGGACCTATTGCTGTAATCTCTGCGTGTGTGTGTGTATATTAATATAGCTCTCAATTATCCATACGTCGTCCACTGTTCTCTTTGTCTAGCGAGAGAGTCTCTTTGGAATCATTAGTGACTGCGACTCCGGCGCCCTCTGCCCGTCTCCTCGCTGATCTGTGTGTTAATTATATATCTCAGCGTGACAGAGACCCAGGGCTTGTTGCAGCTGTAATGAAGGCAAGGATATCAGCACCTTTATATGGAAGGTGTGTATGAGAGAGAGACAGTGATGAGGCGATGTGGCACGTGTGATACATTAAAATGCAACGTGTGACAAATTACAACTTCATGAGGGGGGAAGAAAGTGTGAAACATGCCAACAAGTCACTGTTCGATAACAACACAGTACAGTGCTCTTTCCGTATATGTACATAAATATCCTGGCTTTCTGGCCTAAAAAGACCACCTTGAAGGAAAACAATCAGTTTTTAGAGTTATGTGGCTGTCTAAACAAAATAAATAATACATAGGGATGTAGCAGATACACATATTTAAAATGTACAGTCTTTCTTGTGCAGGAAGAAATATTAATGACTCATCCTGTCGAGGAAGTCATGATTCACGGCCGTGACTTAAATTGACTGTTTCAATGGGAAAGATGTCAACCTTCCCCTTTGGTCTTTAAGGATTATGTTTGAAATTGTGGCCTGTACAATAGCAGATTGGTTTGTTTAATGCAGTCGTGAGACCCAGATTGCTTTCTGCTTGGCTCACATTCAAACAGAATGTACAATGAGGCTTCTCTGATTGCAGGTTGTTTGGTTTAATAAGTTAAACCCTTCGAGTCCTGACCTGGTGAGAGACAGATTAAAATCACATTCAGCCAGCTGTAAACGGAAGGCCTCGATAAGGTTATGCCTCGTGTGGTGTGCTTGAAAGGTTATTATATTCGAGAGTATTACAGGAGATGTCCTAAATACATCCATTGAGTCTCACATAGATCTTTTCTTAAAGGAGCAGCTCACCCAAAAATGAAAATTCTGTTATGTGCGCGCTTTCGTGCGGCTTCTCGCGCAAAGCTTGTATTATAGAAGGCTTGTATTATAGAACACAAGTTGTATGAACTACTTTTATGATACTTTAATGGTGTTTTTTGCTGCTTGACAGTCATGGTCACTATGAACTGTCCTTGTATAGAAAATTCTCTTTTTTCTTTTCCACAGAAAAATGACAGCACACAAGTTCGGGACGACGTGGGTGAGTAAATGAGTTTTTTTTTCTGAACTAACTCTCTAAAAATCACAGTTTACCCAGAAACAAATGTTCTGTGCATAAATGAAGCCCACCTTCTTTGCCTTCGGTTGCTTAATTTTCTCCTTGATCTCAACAAATGCCCATCGGTTATACGAGAGAAATACGTGTGTGCATAATTGAACATATTTTTACTTCTTTATCCTACACAGCTGCCAGATGCTTAGAAAAGCTTTGGCAGTGAGACATAGTCAAACTCAGTTCCGCTTGGCTCCTGTGCGTGTGAATCTTTAATTCACCTTTACAGATTCACATATATCCTCACATATATTGGTTCCTTGACTCGTTCGGTACAGGTGATTGCTTAAAGCAAGTCTCTGAGAGAGAGAAATATCTCTTAAAGGTTACAGGTGCACAAGATTGCTTTTTTATCTTTTCAATTGACGGCTGTTTCTTCCTCGCGTTCATCTGGGACTGGGGCGTCCCCCCAGGCGCTCTACTGAATCCAATACATTCACAAAATACATTTTCATATTCCATCACACTGGGCTGATCATGACATCCATTTCCATGCAGAGTGCTTTCACCTCTTCAAACCTCCTGACGCCCTGGAGCCAAGATGCGGGGTTCGCTGATGGCAAACACTCGACGGCTCCGGCGTTAGCTACAGTCTGACAGATCTGAAAATATCAGTAACAGACACGGAAGGAAAATATTCTTCATTTGACAACAACAGTTACAAAAGCCAGCCAGAAATGTTTGAAAACGGCTGCAACAAATACATACAGAAACATTCTGGAACAAAATTAACAAATATAGTCGAAATACATTTAAAAACTGTTACAAAAACAGCCAGACAAATTCTAGAACAAATCCAACAAATTCCTAACAAAAACAGACAGAACCATTTGAAAAGGACCATAAAAAGCTGGAAACATTCTAGAATAGCCCTAACAAAAACAGGGAGAAAAATTTTGGAACAGTTGTAACAAATACAGGTGGAAACATTCTAGAATGGCTGTAACAAATAGATTGAGAAAAAATTCTAGAATAATTTAAACGAACACAGGTGGATACATTATAACAAGTACAGGGACATTCTAGAACTGCAGTGACAAATACACATTGAAACATTCTAGAATAGCTGTAACAAAAATGAGATAAATTCTAAAACAGTTGTAACAAATACAGGTGGAAACATTCTGTAACAAACGAATTCTAGAATAACTGGAACAAATAAAGGTGGATACATTCTAGATTGTAACAAGTACAGGAAGAGACATTCTAGAGCTGCAGTAACAAATACAGATGGAAACATTTGAGAAGAACCATAAAAAGTACACTTGAAAATATTTGAGAATAGCTGTAACAAAAACAGCGAGAAAAAATCTAGAACAATTCTAACAAATAGAGGCAGAAACATTCTAGAGCTGCAGTAACAAATATAGAGAATTGAGAATTCTATAGCTGTTACAAAAACAGCGAGAAAAATTCTACGTTTGTAACAAATACAGGTGGAAATATTCTACAATGGCTGTAACAAATAGTGCAAGAAAAATTCTAAAATAATCTAAACAAATAAAAGTGGACAAAGTGTAACAAGGTCTGTACAGGCAGAGTCATTCTAGAGCTGCGGTAACAAATACAGTTGGAAACATTTGAGAATGATACATTCATTTGGTAACATTCTAGAATAACTGGACCTAATACAGTCAGAAAAATTCTAGAACGACCACAACAAATACAGATGGAAACATTTGAGAAAACCATAAGAAACAGTGAGAAAAATTCCAGAATGATTGTAACAAATACAGGTGGAAACATTCTGTAACAAACAGAGAAAGAAGAATTCTAGAATGATTGAAACAAAAACAGGTGGATACATTCTAGATTGTAAGAAGTACAGGAGGAGACATTCTAGAGCTGCAGTAACAAATACAGATGGAAACATTTAAGACAGAACTATAAAAAAGTACAGTTTGGACAGGTGAATACATTCTAGATTGTAACAGGCAGAGACATTCTAGAGCTGCAGTAACAAATACAGTTGGAAATATTTGAGAACAACAATGATAAATTAGTTTGGAAACATTCTAGAATAACTGCACCAAATACGGTCAAAATACGGTCGAAAAAACTGCACTAAATAAGGTCGATCTCAAGGAACAGGGTTGGGCGCCCCTGTTCTAGACTGTAACAAGTACAGGCAGAGACATTCTAGAGTTGCAGTAACAAATACAGATGGATATGTTTAAGAACAACCATAAAAAATACAGCTGGAAATATTCTAGAATAGCTGTAACAAAAACAGTGAGAACAATTGAAGAACGATTGTAATAAATACAGGTGCAAACATTCTGTAATAAATAATAATTAAAACAAATGCAGGTGGATACATTTGAGATTGTAACAAGTACAAGCAGAGCTGCAGAAACAAGTACAGTTGGAAATATTTGAGAATAACTCCACCAAATACAGCCGGAAAAATTCTAGAACAACCACAACAAATACAGCTGAAAACACTGTAGGATGACTATACTTTTTTTTTTTTTGAGGTCACTGTAGGAGCTGCAGGAGTGTACTAGGTCTATGAAAAGACAAAAATAGTGTAAAAATATAAAAAAAAATAATAATACATTTATGAATAATAATGATACATTTTTAAAAAGTATTTTATTCTATTAGATTCATTTATGTAATGAAAATATTTTCCAAATTTTAGGAAGGGGTCTATTTGAGTCATTGTGACGTTCAAAAGTCTGAAAATCCCTGTTATAGAACAGCCACAACAAAAACAAACAGGAATGCTCTCGAATGGCAGAAACACAAATAGATCACAAGTAACAAATACAACTTAAAATGGCTTCAAATGCTTACCCAAAAATGCTATCAGCAAAAAATGTACAAAATCATTTTACACAGGAGGAAGTGATATCACAGTTACAAAGTGTCACAGCACGCAAATGCCATTTCCTCCTTCCCTCTCTATCGCAGTGGCCGTGTTTGGAAACTCACAGAGTGATTTATGGCAAACTCTGGATATAAACAAGGACTATCATGACAGCAAACTGGGCCAGAATTTCTGCTATAGACCAATTTCGAGTAGACGTCACAGTGACGTCACTTGCAGCTGCGCGCGCATAGTGGTTGCAGAAAAACACTGGTAGCAAGTGGAGGTAAATGGGTAAACTCCATGGCATAAGAGAAAAAAAAATATTTTTGTGCCTTTTGATGTCAAAATACAAATAATTACAAATAATTACAAAATACAAATAATTTTTATATAATACTGTAGTCAAAGACGCCATTTGAAGCTAAACGCAGACGTTTAAATGGACATACTATGGATGAAAACTGCTATGATTACTCTACTTTTAAAACATACATTTGATTTAAACAATAGGTCTACATAATATTCACATATGCTGTTCATAGGGGATGTACTGTATTAGCCCTACAGTTACAGCATGACATATTATTTAAACCTGTTACTATTAACCTTTTACCGAACTTTTTTTTATTTTATCTCACAATTCTGACTTTTTTTCCTCACAAATGCAAGTTTATATCTACCAATTCGGACTTTATAACTCGATTTAACAAAACTAATGAGTTTGTTAATTCTGAGGGGAAAAAAGCCAGAAGTGTGGGATATAAGCCGAGGGGAAAAGAGTTGTTTTTCCTCTAGAGTTGTGGGATATAATCTCGGAATTGCGAAAATAAAGTAAGGATTTTGAAATATAAAATCAAATTGACCTTTTTTATTCTTTTATTCCATGGCTCCATAGACAGCCAATTGAACCGCTCATAAAAACGTCATCCCGGTTTCGGATCTGTAAGACTATCCCATTATCTAACGCCAATTTTGTTGAATAGCAGTGCTTATGGCTGGGTGACAAGCTCTTGTAATATGTGAATAACGAATCTAATCAATATAATTTTTACTCTTTTTAAAGTATTCTGTGCCATATCCCTGTAATTCTCTAGCCGTAAAGGCTGTCTCTCCCGGGTTTTCTGCAACCATGCTGCGCGCGCATCCCGAATGTTTACAAACAGATAATTGGTCTATTAAGAGCATGTGTAGAAGCAGAGCTGCAGAGGGCCACAGCGCACATATCGCAATCTATTTGAGGTTTAATTACTCTCGAAGCTGTTCTCGCATTGTTTGAAACGTCCATAACCTTACAACATAATTACGCCATTATGGCTCATATACATGGAATGATGAGATTGTTGGCTCAAATTGAATTTGAACTTGTTTTCCATATCAGTCCTGGACAGATTTCAAATGGTAATGTATTTAAAGGAATATTCCACCCAAAAATGAGCATTCGCTCACATTCTTCTGTCATTCCCAACTTGCATGACTTCTTTTGTGTAACTCAAAAGATTCTTTTTAAAGAATCTTCACTCAGCTTCATAGCTCATACTGACTATGTCTGACAAGCCCTAGGAATAGAAAACATCACGAAACCTCCATAAAAGTATCATACAAGTAGGTCAGTATGAACATTGTTGCATGCGAAAGAGCTGCATTTCAGATTTTCTTGGTTCTAATTCTACATCATCACTAAATCATTTAACCAGCATTTATACATGAGGACACGTCCAATTTAGTAGATTATCTTTTCAGAACCTCTTTCAAAATAAACTACCTTGACAACTGTACAACACAATCAACTCCACTCCAATTCCACATCATTTCAGACGTTAGCGAAGTGTTCATAATTTAGCATATGTGGAGTGATTTGCTGAAGCAGATGGATTAGTGCTGCATCTTTAACAGCCAATTCTTTATGATCAAACGCTGTTTAATCTGATCTCTCGGAATCTTCATCATGAATTAATCAATACTCTCCCTCCGTTTGTATCGCTTTAATTATGCAGGGGTATTCTTCACCCCCTCGGGCGCTCATGCACCAAATTATACCCTCCCTGGGAACAAAAAGCACAATCAAACAAAAGTCTAAAATAAACTCGTCTGCAGCTGCTGAGGGGACTCGTGTTTCACGAGTGTCTGGATGTTACACACTATATGCTGCAAGTTGCATAAGTTACATCAGGATGATTTGTAGGTGTTCATATGTTAAAGTGCACACATATTTTTTAATGGTAGACAGAATAGCATGTTAATGTGCCAAGTGTGCATACAATATCCAGATGTCTACTATATGTGTAAACATGGCTGAAGATGCGAAAAGAGGAATAGTTGAAGTGGATCAATTGAGCGAGTCATGCTGAAACCACTTTGATTGATTCAAACTCATGACTTTGATCGTTCATTTCAAGCGATTCACTATTGAATTTTGACATTGCATGTAATGATTAAAAAAAAACACGTAGTGATGAAACATCGCTTTTCGAAACTTCAAGTCAGTTAAACCATTGCGTCGCAAAATGATTCACTGTTTCGAAGCACTCCAATCGGATCTCATACCGCAAATCATTTGTTTCATATAGGGACGTCATATTGCGTATAATCGCAAATGATTTGATTTAGATTAGAACTTTGGAATCATTTTATTCAGATTGGGAATTAGGAGTGTGTATCATGAATCATTTCATTTAGATCGGAACAGGTTTGTGAAGCATCTTGCGAATTGAATAATTCAAATCAAAGATTTGTGATCTGATCTAAAAATATGATTCCCGAGTCAGTTAAACTGTTGCATCGCAAAATGATTCACTGTTTCAAAGCACTGCAATCGAATCGCGTATTGTGAATCGTTTGTTTTATATTGGGACTTTATATTGCGTATTGCGAATAATTTGATTTAGATTGGAACTTCACGCATCGCGAATCATTTTATTCAGAATGGGAATTAGGAGCGTGTATCATGAATCATTTGATTTAGATCAGAACAGGTTTGTGAATCATATCACAAATTGAATAATTCAAATCAAAGATTTGTGATCTGCGCTCCGAGTCCTGATCTGAAATTATGATTCGCGAATCAGTTAAACTGTTGCATTGCAAAATGATTCACTGTTTCGAAGCACTGCAATTGGACCGGGTATTGTAAATCATTCTCTTTATATCGGGACTTCAAATCACGTACTGCAAATAATTTGATTTAGATCGGGACTTCAAATTGCGTGTCACAAATCATTTAATTAAGAATGGAACATTTGATTCAGCTTGGGACTTTGGAACGCATATTGTAAATCATTTGATTTAGATTGGAACATGTTAATGAATCATTTAGCAAACTGAATGGTTCAAATCAAAGATCTGATCTAAGTCAAATGATTTGCAATACACGCTGCGAATCCTGATCTGAAATGATGGTTCGCGAATCATTTAACCATTGTGTCACAAAATGATTCACTGTTTCAAAGCGCTCCAAACGAATCGCGTATCGCGAATCATTTGTTTCACATCGGGACTTTAAAAATGCGTATCGCAAATCATTTGATTTGGATTGGGGATCGGAACTTTGCATATCGCAACTCATTTTATTCAGATCAAGAATTAGGAGCATGTACTGGTTCACGAATCAGTTAAACCATTGCGTCCCAAAATTATGTTTCGAAGCGCTCCAATTGGATCACGTATCGTGAATCATTTGTTTTATATCGGGACTTCAAATCATGTATCACATATCATTTGACTTGGATCAGGACTTCAGAGTGAGTTCGGAGCACTTACCATGAATAATTTTATTTAGATTGGAACAAGTTCATTAATCATTTCACAAATTGAATGATTCAGATCAAAGATCTGTGATACGTGACATTCCGATCTAAGTCGAATGATTTGCTTGATTCAGTGAGTCCTGAACTGAATCATTAGACTTCAGAGCATGGATCGTGAATCATTTGATTTAGATCAGAACTTCGAAGCGGGTTCGCAAATGTTTTGCTATAGATCAGAACTTCAGTGTGCAGAGCGCAAGTCATTTGAAACAGATTGGGACTTTGGTGTGGGTTTGCGAATCATTTTAATCAGTTCAGGACTTCGGAGTGTGTATAGTAAATCATTTGTTTCGGATCAGGATTTCAGAGTGATTTAGCTATTTTTTTTAGAAGTTCACTTCCAGAACAAAAATTTACAGATAATGTACCCATCCAAGATGTATTTGCCTTTCTTTCTTCAGTTGTAAATAAATTATGTTTTTTGAGAAAAACATGGAATTATCTCCATAGAGTGGACGTCAATGGTGACCACGAGTTTGAACATCCAAAATGCAGTTTAAATGCAGCTTTAAAGGGCTCTAAATGATCCCAGCTGAGGATTAAGAGTCGTATCTCACGAAAAGAATGGTCATTTTCCCAAAAAAAAAAAAAAAAAAAACCCAAATGTTCATCTTGTCTAGCTCTGTGTAATCCGGGTCAATACATTTAAAGTCCTACATCGCTGCAGAAGTACCAACCCAGTGTTTACAAAGTGAAAATGCAAGGAAGGTCAAACGCCCTTTACAAAAAAAGGTAAAACAGCAACGTAGGACGATTTTAAAGTTGGAAGAGAAAACAAGGTGGGACTTTTTTCGACCTACCCTAACCGTATTGGCCTGGATTGCACAAAGTACGCATGCACAACGCAGAGCTAGACAAGACAAGCATTTGAGGTTAAAAGTATATAAATTTTTATTTTTTTAGAAAATGACCCATCGTTTTGCTAGATAAGTCCTTGGCTAGGATTGTTTAGAGCCCTTTGAAGCTGCATTGAAACTGCATTTTGGACGTTCAAACATCTTGGATGACACTGGGGTGAGTACATTATCTGTACATTTTTGTTCTGGAAGTGAACTTCTCCATTAAACAGTAGAAAGCATCAAACTATTAAGGCAGTACAGTTATAAAAACAAAACAAAGAAAAAAGAAAGAAAGTACACACAAATACAAATCCCATAAGAAAATTAAACATGGTTTGATAAGTGAAATCTCTGAAGTCCTTGAAAATCAAAAAAGTAGTGCTTGAAGTCTTTGAAAGTCCTGGAATGTCATTTTACAGTATATGTACAAATCCTGTGTGCCTATATATATATATATATATGTAGTAAGTTTTCTATTCTAATGTTGCAAGTCAGACAGTTTACAATAAACGGTCTGATTTCATATGCATCAATGTTTATTCAAATGTAAAAAATGTATACGTGCTAGAACCACGCTTTGCGTACAAATACCTATGAATAATAATGTGAACGGGTTGGTTATAGGCAGCATACCGCCTGATTGTTTCTGCATATATCTTATGTGCAATATGGCTGTTATAATTATTTTGAAATGACTACAGTGGATTGAAAACACAGTATTTGCAGTTTTCGAATCGTGTTTGAATTTATAGAAGGAGATTATCTTGCAAGTGCACGTACTGGTCTGGATCTGTTTGTGATGACTGTCAACCTTCACACTTTCTTCTCACGGGGTTGAAAAGAAATTTAAAACTCAGTTTTTGAATTCAACAGCAGGTCACGCGTCTCGCCATCAGCACCTTTCAGCATTTCTCTGTCCTTTCAAGAGCCGATTACAGCCCGTTTGGCCTAAATTTCATATTCTCTCCCCTTTTATTGTCCACTTGACACCTCAGAAACGTTTCGACCTGCGCAGGGCAAATTTACCCTCGGTGAGTCGTTCTGCAGACATAATGGACCTCAGACTGACTGGCACGGGTTGTGAAAAGTAATGAAAATGTCTACTGGCCCGCCATTAGGAGCTTTTCAGAGAATCTCGGTGAATAAGGAGCGAGCTCACCAAATGATGAGTGCATTTACTGGCTTTAACCCTTTCAATGGCTTTCTGAATGGGCTCCATTAGATTCATATTCAGTGAAGGTTAATGGTTAATTGTGGCTATTAAAGGTTTTACTGCCTGTAGAGCGTCTAATTGTCTTTTTGATGAGACTAACTGCTTTTCACCAACATGTTATTTGGCTGTTAGATCAAGGTCTTCATGGAAAGAGGATGTTAAGACATGAGACGCAGAAACGTGCATGATAAAATCTCATTTTACTTCTTTTTTTAAATAAAAGACTTTATTGCACTAAAAATAGTCGAATAATGTAATTTGTACGAAAAAAATCTTATTTATTTATTGTTAAAATAGAAAATAATAAAAGAGTAGAAGTATTTCACTAGTGGTCTCCGTTGTTTGGACCCAAAAACTTCAACTAACATTATAAGTGGAAAAATGAATGATTTGACCTCTTTAATGTCTTTTAGTTATTTTATGTCCAACTATGTAAGCTAAAGTTCATATCCAGAGCTTCATGTCACGTCTGCCGTCTTGTTTATTATCAAATAACTTGCCCAAGGTAAGCTATGAAAGCAACAAAGTGATCCATAGCCCTCAAACCTCTCCGTGGGCAAGAATTCGCCATCGCTTTTAGTCTCGAGCACATCTGTCTGTCTCGGATCAAACAGCTGCGTGTAGTTTCTGTCGGCTCACTGAAAGGATCAATAGCGCAGGCGAGATGGAACCTGAAAGAGATTAGACCCATAAAGGACTGATGGGAGAAACATTAAGGGAAATTTGTGCTTGCCTGGTGAAGACACACACACCTTTAATCTTCCCAGTGAGAACAGAGGAGTGAGTCAGCACTAAGATCTTAGACGTGATGTCCGCCAAAAGATCTCTTCTTCTCTGAGAAGTATTAAGTTCTGTAAAACAAGACCTGTCAGAGCCAAAGGTGTGAGTGACGAGAAGCTTTTGTCTTTCGGCACAAAAAAAACAAAATCAGGTCAGGAGATAGTAGAAATATGTTAGAAATATGAACAAACTGCAAAGTATTAAACTTTGGCGAGTAATTGACTTACTTAGAGACTAGAAAATCAGTCTGAATACTGTTTAACAATCACAAAATGACCATAGGAACCGCCTAAGGGTGGTGGCACACCAAATTAAACCCAAAAAACTAGAGCTGAGAAAACCAACTGTGGCGTTGACTTGCATCGCCTTCGTCAGGGCAAAAAAAGACTACATCCGATGGTCAACTAGCATGTACACGCTGCGTTTGCATGTGAGAGTGTATTTCTCCCAACCAGCAGGTGACCGTACTCTGTATTCGACATCCAAACAAGGAAACTAGAAGAGCTAGAATGGTGTATTTTACCATTGCTTACTCCAGCCGTGCTCAGTACTGAAAGATTCTGTGTGCTGGTGTTTGGTTGAGGTTATTTATTTTGCCAAAATAAGAGGGATCCTACAAAATGCGCGTTGTTTTTTATTCAGTACTGACCTGAATAAGATATTTCACATAAAAGACATTTACATATAGTCCACAGGAGAAAATAATAGTTGAATTTATAAAAACAACTTACATACACTTGGTTCTTAATACTGTGTTGTTTCCTGAATGATCCACAGCTGTGTTTTTTGTTTAGTGACAGTTGTTCATGAGTCTCTTGTTTGTCCTGAACAGTTAAACTACCTGCTGTTCTTCAGAAAAATCCTTCAGGTCCCACAAATTCTTAGTTTTTTCAGCATTTTTGTGTATTTGAACCCTTTCCAACAATGTCTGTATGATTTTGACCAGGCTTAAAAACTAAAAAAAAATCCATTCGGTTCACTCCAAGCAGAATCGATATTATAACGTTTCTGTTCTTGCGTTCCTCATTAAACAATACGTTCCGAAAACGGTTTTCTAGAAAAAAATACCGGTTAATAAACGTTATTTTATTACACGGCGCGATAGATAGATAGATAGATAGATAGATAGATAGATAGATAGATAGATAGATAGATAGATAGATAGATAGATAGATAGTGTGTGCCTTTTAATAACATGTTTGGCATTATGTTTACAAATGATTAAACCAAATTCCGTGTTCGTGTCATTTGAAGTTCTTGTCTTTAAAACCGAAAGTAAACGAGTTCACCTGGAAACTCGTTACAAATGCGCTAATCATTTTTTAAAAACAATTTTCTTGTTTGATAATACTATAGCGAAATAAGCCCCTTCAAGACCATCCGCTTAACATCCTGACCACACGGCTTAATCTGCCATAAAAACCTGTTGACTTATTCCTTACCTAATATGCATAATAGCCTATTATAGGCTATTTTCACTCAAACAAAACAGAACTCCAGATAGTTATGATTT
>JAHKKF010485933.1:0-11933 GCA_019740295.1 Labeo calbasu | reverse complement strand
TATATACAGTATATATATATATATATATATATATATATATATATATATATATATATATATATATATGTCCTTTAAAACGGGTTATATTTAAGGAGTTATTTTTATTGATTGTTTGATTGGTTGGTGAAAATTCACATAATGTCTTGGCATACATCGCTAATGTGTTTAGCTTTTCTTAGAATGCAATGAGTTCAATGCACTCATTTGGAATTCCATTAGTGTATGCACTCAAAAAATTGATTTTTGCTGCTTGCTCAATTAATTTAAATGTGACAATGCAAAACAATTCTTTGTTTTTATACACCTTAATTTCACTGAATGCAATTTAAAAATGTAAACTAGACGTTTTCTTAATCCATTCTCATTGAGATTTTAAACATTTTTTGTTTGTTTATTTCTTTAGGCAGGAAATGTTCAATTCCCAGAATGCTTTGCATGCGACTGGATGGGTGAGTAAATGTGTTATTGTTAGTGTTTTCGAGAAAGATAAGAGCAGGAGGGGACTTGTTAGTGTATAATGTTCTGTTAGGTTGGAAATCAGAAGAGGTTTTGTTATATTCCTGAGTTCCTACAAATGAGTGCCTTTTAGCATTTTGAGCAAGTGGTTGAACTGTTTGTTAATAAGCACAGAATCTTATTATGCTGTATTAAAATGTGCATGTTAAGTCACCTTTAGCTAAGCAGTTTTACAATGACAAACAGGACAATAATGATCCAATGATGCTAACCGAATTCAATTGTGCTGTAAAGCAGTTCTACAAAGACAACAGTAAACAGTCTTTATTCAGTTGAAAGATTGTTGATTCAATTCAGTTGCATGTCTGCAAGTCAAATGAATGATTTGTTCACGAAATAATATGTGCAGTTTCTAGCTAGTAGTTAACTGCAGGAGATACAGCTGGGTTATTTTTGTGTGTTTTTTATTTTTCCCCTATATGGTAAGGTATTTAAGCACAGTTTACAGTTTAATTTAATATTAATAAACCTTATTTCCCATGTGTGTAGTTAAGTTCAGCCAACGAATGACTTTGTTAATGTGCTTGTGTCCAAACACTCCGTATTGTCGGAAAATCTGCTCAGCGCTTTACTGTGATGGACGCGCCGAGTCCCGGGCCAGGCCTCCGGGGGGATCTGGGAACCCTGTGACTGGGATTTTTTGCAAAGGGAAAAAAGAGGGCAGCAAAAAACTGACATCCTGCTGAGTGCCTGAGAACAGTGACTGTGAGTGAGGGCTTCGCTTAAACTAACCTCACAACTACATTTGAGACAAGGACAACAGGCAAGAGAGAATCAAGCTTGTTAGGGAGGTCACTGGAGCAAATAACCTAGCAAAAACAGACATTGTATTTCCTGTCTGCGGATAATCTAATTTTAAAGGTCTTGTGGTAAAAGAGCATCAGAAGTAGATTATATAAGTGAGACTGGGGCAGAATTTCTTGCAGGTTGTACGGCAAGTATAGGTCAGCTTCCTTAGAAAGCAGCTCTATTTGACCTTGGGTAAAAACATGGCTTGTTGGTAAATGTGACAAATGCCCAAAGGACAATACTAACCTGCACTCCCTTATTGCCTTGCTTGACTAACATGAACTGAGATTTTGCTTTAGAAGAATGGAGACATTTTTGCTCTTGCTATATTTTATAATAATTATTTTATATTTATTTTGTATAGCACTTATAAATGCATTTTTATTTGATTTTAATGATTTTATTTCATTTTTGTAGAGCTTTTTTCTCTCCTAACAGTTTAACCATTTTCCCCACAAACTTAAAATGGGATACAAATCTCATTATCAGAGTATTTTGTTAAAAGGCTTTCCAGTTATTTGGCTTCTTCTCCAATAGTGAAGTTGAAATCTGATGGGCTGGTTACAATGGCAGATTCTTCTCTAGTGGTTCTGTTTTAATTAAACGGGCTCTGAGCGGAGTGACGGCACTGCAGCCCCATTGTGTCAGCTTTCAGGATGCTGATCTGGGGAAGTGGCTGATGCAGACTTTTCAGACTCTGTTGTGACAATGTACACATTATACCTCAAAGCACACAAGTGTCTTTCTATTTGCTTTCAGAATAGGGGGGGAAAGGGGTGACCCATTTCCTGAAAACTGTAGGATATGGGTCATGAAACTGATTGTACGGTCTACATGCAAGCAGCCTTGTGGGCCATGTGTGGTGCACTTTGTCTTATGAGGAAAACTGTGAAGAAATATTGGTGGTTTCACACAATTTGTTACAATCTCAACATGTTTGGCTAGAATACAAATGCATTTTGCTGAAAAAACTGAAATAATAATAATATATCCCCGTGTGTCCGCATATATATATATATATATATATATATGTATATGTGTGTGTGTGTGTGTATGTATGCATATATGTGTATATGTATGTATATATGTATATGTATAGTTTTTGGAGATGTGAGCTTCAGGGTGTCAGCGGCAGTTCGGCGCTCATCATCCTTAACTTAGCTAGACCTTCTGGAATTTGCCGCTGGCCCCTATTTCTCTATAGTGGTTAAACATGAGCTATAATTCATTTTGGGTAAATCTAATGGGCAGTCTTTAGTCTCATTAATCTATTATTTGTTCTAGAGCTAATAGTTTTTGCTGAAGGCAAAATCTCATGTTATATTTTATGTAAATGTAATGCTATATATCAGAGGCTGCCTTTGTACCTTTGACTAAATTGCCTAGCAACTTTTACGATGGCAGCAGTAAAGACTTTTATTTTGAAAGAGACTGAAACAGGATTGTAAACACGGAAATTATGTTTACTTTCAACAACACTTTGTAAGATGCAGCCAACAAATGCACTGAGCAGCGCTGTCATTGGAAATCACCCTTAACAGATGAAAAGATAGTACGACAAAGATAACGCTTTCCTCAGCGGACATTGAAACTAATGTTTTATTGTGAATATGAGATTGAGCTGAAGAATGAATGCTGCGTCAGATGCAGGTAATCACCCTTGCTCAGTCCATCTCTGATAAAACTCTACATAATACAGTGACCTTTACAGTAATACAACAAGCTTTCAATGAAGCAACTCAGTGTTTCTTTGTTACTAGTTCTAAAGTGATGTTTTCGAATTAGTAACAGAGGCTTGGGCTCAGCTGTTAAACTGTCAAACTAATACCCAAAATAGGGTTTTTAACAACACTGTTGTTGTTTCCTATGCATACTCATGCCGTCGAACTGTTGGATAAACGCAATATCACAGCCATGCAATATTTTATATATTTTAATATATCATATTTTCCTTGTCTTTTCAGGCTATGTGGGGATTTGAGTGTTCTGTATTCCTGGAGGTAATTGCTCACTGGTAGTAACAGACGTAGGACAGTGGAAGCTGTTTGGAATTTTAATCATTTGAAGAGGAGATGAACAAATCAATGGGCTGAAAAAATAAAATGAATGTGGCACCTGGGAAATGTGCCATGAACGTTTAAAATCTAGTACTTCCCCCGCTCAAAATCCTAAACAATTAAGAGCCACACATCAGAGCTGTTATAAGGGAGACAATTCCAGGCTCTTTCCTTTCTTATTTGTTGCTTGTATCTATTCAAAGGCTTTGATGGAAGAGCGTGTGTACTATGAATAATTTAAGACTTGCTCATCTAGCGTTCACCGGATATCTGGTGCCTTCGGATTTCAAAGCTGTTGGAGAATTTACAGCCGTAATCAAAATGTTGCTTAAAGATGTAAATAGTTGCCTGCTGCCTTCCAAAAACAAGTCTGTAAATTTGATATTTGACAGGAATCGGCTTCATTAGGTGCTTGTGGATTCCTCATTCTTGACCATAACTCTTGCTTTCCCCGTCAGTGTGGTTAATAATGCAGTGGTGTGGTATGTTAGCTTGCTGCTGGTGGTAGACGAACACATACTCAGAGATCAGGTGTGGCTGAAAACGAGGCGTCTGCTTGGCCTGTAATCTAGTGAGAATGCATTACGCTCATGCATCATCCTCTTTTAAGACTTCTATGAATAACCACCGCTCTCAGGGCAAGACATTAAAGAAGAATTAGTATGATTGATATTTTGAAGGAAGTGTTAGTATAGATTATAATTAGCAGTTTTCTCACAGGTGCTCTCTTTCCAGGATCGAAAGACTGATGTAAGCCGAAGCAATTCGGTGTCTTGCCGTAAAAATAATTCGCTATAACTCCCAGGTGGGAGCTTCACAGTGGTGTTTCCACTGACAGCCACACAAAAGATGACAAGCATGAGTGATGTAATGACCCGTGAGGGACAAAACATGAAACATGTTTTAAAAACATGAAAAATCCTTGAAGGAACGCCTGGAGCGAGGTCAAAAAGCATGTCTTGTTTCATTCTGAACCTACACATGTGAAAGCATGTAACATGTCTAAATCTTGGCAAAGTTCAAGGATTAAATGCACCCAATGCCCTAGGAATTAAACTTTGGTGTGTAGCACTACAGATACATCAGATTATGTGGCTTGTTGCAAAGTGGTGGGAAATTTTAAAATTAATGGAATAAGAGAAAAAAATTATTGTTGTGCTACTGGATGTCAGAATTGGATTGCAAATCATTTTTATAGAATACTGTCGTCAAAGACCCCATTTGAAGCTAAATGCAACATTTAAACAGACAGACTAATGGATGAAACCAGCTAAGATCACTCTATTTTTAAAGCGGAACTTTGAATTTAATTTCAATTTGAACTGAATTTAAACAATATGTTTACATAATATAAAATAAAACCAAATCAAATATTTTCAGCCAGCCTGTTGCTTAGTAATTGCAAGTGATCAAATCAGATTGTGTGTCCAGATATAACCAACCTACCCTGATAGCACACATACATCTTGACTTCTATTTGACGTCTGCATTTACATCTGCGAGACGTATTGTTTAGAGTGTTTGCTCATCTGCAATATGTCTATAGGACGTTTCCTATCAGATGTCAAATAGACATCTATTAGATGTCTTTAAGATCTTTATGATTTAGAAATGACGTCTTACAGACGTCTGTCAGATGTTTGTACACAGCAGATACTTTCCAGATTAAGTGATCTTTAACAGACATCTTGCAGACATACGTTTGCTATCTGGGTATCTGCGTAGGTTGCCTTAATTACAGGCATGCAGGCATGTCCATGTTTTTGATGAGGCTTTCAAAACAAATGCAGAAAAAGTGGAGGTGCATCATCTTGATCTCTAAATAAGTGCCCTATCGAGTCCCGGTGCAGAACTCCTCTGTCACACATGAAAATCTCAGCAAAGGAGACTGGTAGCCCTTTATATCGTTTTGTCAGTGCTGTAGTTTGAATACTGTATGGATACTTCTGGCATTTCCATTACCGGTTTTGACGCTCTCATAGCCCAGGAAGAAGGGTCTTATCTAGCAAAACGATTTTATTTTCATAAAAATAATACAATTTATATACTTTTTAATGTCAAATGCTAGTCTTGTCTTGCTTTGCCTGAACTGTTTTTTTTTTCCAGTTCATCCCTCAACTTCAAAATCATCCTGTATTGCTATTTTACCTTTTTTGTTAAGAGTGTTTGATTTTCTTTGCATGTTCACTTTGCAAAGACTGGGTCGGTACTTCTGCAGCGATGTAGGGTGATTTCTAAATGATTTTTGAAGTTGAGGGAGAAAATACGATTGGAGTTTTTCAACATACCCTAATTGTCTTGAACCAGAATACACTGAGTTCAGGGAGAGTAAGACAAGATGAGCGTTTGAGATTAAAAAGTATTTAAATAGTATTTTTTTTTAATGAAAATAACCGATTGTTTCGCTAGATAAGACCCTTCTTCCTTGATTGGGATCGTTTACAACTGCATTTGAGATCGTTTGAAGCCGCATTTAAACTGCATTTTGAAAGTTCAAAATTGGGGCACCATATCGGTCCATTATATGAAGAAAAATCCTGAAATGTTTCCCTCAAAAAAAAATTTCTTTACGGCTGAAGAAAGACATGAACATCTTGGATGACAAGGGGGTGAGTACATTATCTGTAAATTTTTGTTTTGGAAGTGGTCTTCTCTTTTAAGCCTAAGTTGACCGTAGCTCTATTAGTGACAATCAACTTAGACTTATGATGCTTTTGGGAAGTGCAGCCCAGAGCATTTCAAAAAGCCATTTGGATAATGTTGCACCACAACAGCTTGCCGTGTCGCGCTGTGCTGCAAGAGCTGAAGTCTGTTTACACTAGACGCAACAAAGCGACTGTTGTAAATCAATTGAACTTTGTGTAAGTACAGCATAAATAGAATGAGGCATCAGTTTACTGTCACACAAGCCAGGTCATACAAATTCGAATGTTTTGTGAAAAATCGTACATATTTTATGAGGTGGCAAATTTGTAGGAATTCGTACGAATGACCACCCCTAACCTCGCCACTAAACGCAGATAATGTATAAAATCGTACATGACGTTGTACGAATTCATATGAATTAGTGACCTTGTAAAATACGTACAAATTAGTCGTGAGATGGCGTTGGTCGCTCCACATCCATTGTAGACAGCATCACTGATTATAAAGGGTTCTGTAGTATTTCGTCGCTCACATCATTGTAAACACAGTGTAAGTCATACAAACAAACAAAATCACGGTGAATGTAATTAAACAGGCGTTTAATGCTCTAACTGTTTTTACATCAACCTTCAATAAAATAACGTGTCATAAATATAGAAATATTTTCACAATGGTTGTGCCATTGTCTATTACAAAAAATTGAGCTAACGTTTTCTTTCCCTGTGTGATTCTGTCATTAGGTGGTTAATAATCTGTGATGTGATATGCACAGTGACAGCGGCTTATCTGTGTATTACGAATACACTTTTTTTTACTCTTTTCTTTCTGTGATGTGAATAAGATATATCGGGTATTCATGTTGACGTTTATTAGCTAGCGCTGCCTTCTGGATGTGCACACTGAATCTGTCAAAGGCACAGATGAACAGGCTGCCTGCCACCAGTAATGGGGGTGGTTATGCTTGACAACATGCCAATAATCGAGACTTCATTTTCTAACTAATGAGATTAAGGCATATCAGCTTGAGAGGTACATGTCATGCTCTGTACATACTTAGACAGCTAGAGCTCGCTCTCTTTTTCTCTTTATTAAATGTTATTTGAATTGCAACTACCCAAGTGTCACTGCTGTCTAATGCCTACGTGGGCAGTGATCTACATAAACAGCACTGTAACTTTAATGGAGATGTTAGAAATAACAAAAACAATGTTATGACTCTTGTTGGTGATGTATCACATGGTGGAGGTATGTGTTTAGCATAGAAAACAAATCATGTTTACCACTGAGAACGATTGAGAAATGTTAAAAACCAAAACAGATTATTTTATATAAGACATTCATGGTTATTATTTTTTTAACAGTTTATATAATGATTTTTGAACTGTTTATGTAATGAAAAATACAGTTCAAAATATAATTATAAGTATAATGTTTTTTTTAATTCAGCAAGAATGTATTAAGTTGATCTAAATGCACAATAAAGACATTTATAATGTTACAAAACAAATAAATGCTGTTCAGTTTTTCACTACAGCTTTTTTACTACTTTCAACACAGCTACACGACTGTTTCAACATTAATGATAATGATAAATGTTTCTTGAGTCCCAAATTAGTATATTAGAATGATTTCTGAAAGATCACGCGACACTGAAGACTGAAGTAATGATGCTGAAAATTCAGCTTTGCCATCACAGGAAGAAATGACATTTAAAAAATATTAAAAGAGAAAATGGTTATTATACATTGTAACAATATAACTGTTTTACTGTATTGTTTTGCTGAAAAGACACTTTACCTCAAACGTTCAAACAGTAGTGTTTTTGTATTCATATGTGTGTTTGATTATTTAGCAGATTTTATAAAAAGTAAAATAAGTACTGCTAAAAATAAAACAGCTAAATTCAGTCTAATGGGATTGTTTTTCACCCCAGTAAACCAAAGCCCCCATGTATGACAGGGTGCTGACTGTAACTATGAGAATGAATTGAAAGCAATATCAATATATATCGATCATATTCAGCGAACTGTTCCCACAGGCAAAATATGATGAATTATGCTGATAATAATGCTAGAGGATAATACACAATACAGTGCAGAAGCCGAAATGGTCAAATTGCAATGTTCAGATTTTTCCTCTACTTTTAAGACTACTGCTTTTATTGCACACTGCTGTAGTGTAAACAGTTTAGAAGTTCAGTAACGTAATATCTTCTTCATCAGTCTCCTAGGAAGCTTTGGATTTAAACATGAATTGCGATGTCTTATTTTGGCTAGTCTATAATTTAGGCCAAAGTTAGGCATCTCAGAATTTATTTCTTTATTTTTCTCCAACAACCTAAAAGCTTTTTTCAAGTTCAGCATCTGAAGCTATAATAGGTGTCATGCACAGCTGACTATGGAGACAAGAATTTATCCTTGGCTTTGTCCAAATAAACAAATGTGTCATGAGCAGATGTCTATCAAATTCCTCACTGCAGCTATTTGATTTGAAGTTTTCTTTTACCCGAGACTGTATCCTGCAGTATATCATCGACCGTGTTGCTGTGTGTTTGGAAAGATGTTGAAGTGGTATTTTTTT
Organism: Labeo calbasu; assembly: GCA_019740295.1. Classification (NCBI taxonomy): domain Eukaryota; kingdom Metazoa; phylum Chordata; class Actinopteri; order Cypriniformes; family Cyprinidae; genus Labeo; species Labeo calbasu. Next base: position 3,345 of record JAHKKF010485933.1, on the reverse strand, counting down.
ATAGCTACATGCAATAAACAGCAATTGCTCTGCCGTCTGTTTGGTAATGTCCTCCCCCGGCTTGTTATGAGCTTTTGCTCTGCTGAAGTCCTGCCTCAGGGTCTCAGTTTGGCTGCAATTTTGAGGCCTTCTCAAATACTGGCATGGTGAGTCTGTGTGTGTATACTGGCATGCAAGCCTTGGCAGTACAGCATGTGGATCAATGCCGTGGCCGAGGTCATTCATCCGAGCTGTCTGCTGTGTCCCAGAAACACTGAGTGAGAGAAAGATAGTGTGGCGTGAAAAAAGGAGAAGGAGGTTGGACTCTAAATGCAAGAGTTTTTCAAAAAGCATGTTCATGAATTATGTGTAAACAAGCAGCAACATCTCTGAATCGGAAATATCTTTCAGTCAGAGTCGGCATGGCAGGTAATCAATTGCAAAGCTTGTGATATAACACAGGGTCATGTCCTCATTCACATTTAGCGGTTTGAGGTCTATTACCTCCTGATGTGACTGGAAGATGCTACAAAACATTTACTCAAGTATATAAGTGTTTGACATGGTATCTAACCCCTGTTAGACACTAGCTACATCCTAATTTGCATATATACGACACGCTGCAATGTCTAAAAATGAGTCTTTACACCACAGATTTTCTTACAAATGCACATTTAGGATGGGTAACATGCAAATCAGTACGCAGCCTCTGACTATAAAAGCTTTTAGCCATAGTGAGTCTTGTTTGGTTCGGAATGTTTGCATGTTTAAAAAACATTATTATTCACGGCATGGTATTGGCGAATAAACCAACTCGAAAGGAAATAAATAAATGAGCTTTTGGGATGTTGATTTCAACAATGTCTACTTTGAAGCACAATCATCTAAAATACAGTTGTAATTTATTGTTTATTAATAGCTCCATGATCACAGGCTCTCAAATGACATTGAGCTTATAATTAATACCCTACTCATCTAAATCTCTCACATCAATGGAAATATTAAGTATCGCTCACATGGCTCATTGCATGATGGATTTTTGTGGTATTTTAAATCTCAAGACATCATGATCAAAGGGTAATTAAACAACAGAGTAGGCAGCAAGGCTGGGAGAGAAAACACCCCTTTTATCCCTGATAATAAATAAATAAAAATAAATTAAGTCAGACTTCTGCTGGAACACTGCAAAAACAAAAAGTTTCGTATTTTTCAGACCTGCATGGTTCATGTTTTTTGGATGTCTTATTTTAGACTTTTTGAAAATAATGTGCTTGTACAGGATACAGAAATTATATACCACCAAATACACCAAAAAGTACCATAATGCTATATATACCATGGTATCATACAAAATGCATGTTATTGTTTATTTAATACTGACCTGAATAAGATATTTCACATAAAAGATGTTTACATGTAGTCCACAAGAGAAAATAATAGTTGATTTTATAAAAATGACCACATTCAAAAGTTTACATTAATTTTCTTAATAATGTGTTTTTTGTTTGTTTGTTTGTTTAGTGATAGTTGTTCATGAGTCCCTTGTTTGTCCTAAACGGTTAAACTGCCTTCAGTTTCCACAAATTCTTTGGTTTTCCAGCATTTTTTATGTATTTGAACCCTTTCCAACAATGACTGTATGATTTTGAGTTCCATCTTTTCACACTGAGGACAACTAAGGGACTCATGTGCAACTATTACAGAAGGTTGAAACACTCACTGACGCTCCAGAAGGAAAAAAAAAACATGCAGTAAGAGCTGTGGGGTTAAAACATTTTGAATTTGAAGATCAGGGAAAATTTATTTATTTTGTCTTCTGGGAAACATGTAACTATCTTCTGTAGCCTCTGAAGGGCAGTACTAAATGAAAAAAAAAAAAAAAAGATTTTTAGGCAAGATAAGAAAAATGTACACATCTCCATTCTGTTCAAAAGTTTTCAACTATCACAAAAAAAAGAAAAAAAAAAAAGGTAAGAACACAGTACTAAGAATCAAGGGGATGTAAACTTTTGAATGGAGGCATTTTTATAAGTTTAGCTATTATTTTCTCTTGTGGACTATATGTAAACCTCTATCATGTGAAATATCATGTCAGTAATATTCAGGGCAGTACTAAATATCCCTCTTATTTTGGTAAAATTAACATTTAGCAGATTCTGAAATGGGAATGTAAACTTTTGACCTCAACTGTATGTTTGAAAGTACTCTGGAGTACCATCTAAATACCATGATACTTCGATGAAATTTAGTACCATGGTATTTTTTTTTAAAGTACCATTGTTTTACCGCACTTACTTTAATGTTATGAAGGCAGAAAATACTATTTGTATGCAAAGAACAATTCCCTCAACAATTTCCTCTCCTCTGTGTCTTCCTCACTGCTGAATAAAGTCATTATTTTTGTTTTCTTTGTGCATAAAAAGCATTCTCGTAGCTTTATTGAATTACTGATGTCACATGGACTATTTAAACAACGTCCTTACTACCTTTCTGGGCCTTGAACGAGTCAGTTGCGTTACTGTCAATGCAGGGTCAGAAAGCTCTCAGATTTCATAAAAAATATCTTAATTTGTTCAAGATGAACGAAAGTCTTACATGTTTGGAACGACATGTAGGGGATTAATTAATGACAGAATTTTCATTCTTGGATGAAATATCCCTTTCAATGGAGTGTTCTTGTAAAACATACTCCAGTAATCCTTGTTTTATTTACAACCTCGAAAAGTCTTTCTCTTTCTTATTTAATACACAGTGCACAACCATCAATATACCATGGCACTGCCACGGTTCTTGTTCTGTAAGTATTGCAACAGTCGTCTCTCAATCAGTGCATGAAATGAAGATTTTCCGTTCATGATATGACTGTCAGGTTCCCCTCAAATGTTGTCAAAACTCTACTGGGAGTGTCATTGTAAATAGAAGGCGTTCATTTTTCTTGGCAATTTCTTTTAGCAGAGCATCAGCAGTGTACTGTATCAGAGTTGCAGGGGAGCGTTACTCACTTCCACCAAACATCTGAAATGTTGTTCCATCTTTTGATGGAGCGGTGTCTCCCAAAGGAATATTCTCAGAAGTGTTTTTGGAAGACAAGTGATGTAACACTGTCAGGTGGAGGTAAAAAGCTGCCTGCCTGACACTGAACCGCAAACATAAACATGTCAGAATTCATCAGTGTCTTCAGAGGCAAATTGAAGATGCCTTGAAAGCAGAAAATATAACTGCAGGAGGTTGGAGGAGGACACTGCTGTGCACAAACTAATGACCAGAGTTTGAGTAAAACGTCCCAACCTGCTGAGAGTCATTGTGTACAAAACCTGTAGGTGACATTAAAAATATGAAACATATGAACATATGATTTAAAAAAAT
>JAHKKF010485912.1:0-12040 GCA_019740295.1 Labeo calbasu | reverse complement strand
AAACTACCCAGAAGGCTGAGTTAAACATTTAACCCAACTGCTGGGTCAAAATAAACCAGTCTCTTAGTTCGTCCATATGTCACCCAGCACTAAGCTGTTTTCAACCCAGCATTTTTTAGAGTAATATCTATACTTTTTAATAGTTAACTTTCAACTATTTACGAATTTTTTGAATTATCAGCCATCAAAGCTCGGTAAATACTGGTCACAGATGTGGAGATTTATTCTTGACTCTATAGAAAAATTTCACCAAACTGATTACACACTAAAAACTTCCAAAGATCATGTTTTCATGCCATTTTAAGTCATATAACAAAGTGTTTATATATAAGTGTGTGAGTTGTTTACTTACTTCTTTAAATTAGTTTTCCCATTAACGCCATTATATTGTTTATTCAGACTGATTTGCGAACGCGGAACGTGCACAAACATAAGAGGCGGGATTTATCGCATGAACCAATCACAGCCGAACATAACCAGTCATATCCAATCATATCGTTTAACATATTTTTCTTAGCAGGGTTTGTTTACACAAACAATCAAATCTAGTAGCTTAATTTTTGTGTGAACTGTTCCTTTAAGACAACAACTGCACAATCTTAGTAGTTTTGATCCTTCTATAAATATTAGGAAGGAATTTTTCTTAGTATGTATTAATCACGTTGTTTTTCCATTGCGCAATGAACTAAATCAACAAACGAACTAAACACACTCACACAAGCGAGGTAATATCTGGAGGAGAGCACTCTACCCTTTGGAAAATAAGTGAAAAAAGAAAGAGCAATTCTCACTCAAGCTTCTATTTATCACAGGTCAGTGTTTGACATTCTAAATTTGCTGAGACAAGGAGCCGGCGCAAACGTGGGCCGATACATTTACAAATCCTCGCTCGCTCAGAGATCTTTATTTAGAGAAATAAACAAGGAGCAACAATGCTGAAACACAGAAGAATGAATGTGACCTTTTCCAAACGGAATCAAGCCTGACATGCATTAAATTAATATCACAAATCAGTTTGAGTGATTTGCTTATTTTGTACATCATTTTAGTTGGCAGAATCTGCTCCGCCATGTATCCAGGCAACCGAGTCGTGTGTTTGTGACCCCTTTGGGAGTAACAGCGAAAGGGAAGATGTACATTTAAATTAGGTTAAAACGACAGTTTGTTTCTGCTCTACATTTCTTTTTATCACCAGCCCATTAACTCCTGTCAGGTCTGTCATTCCCTCAATCTGCTTTCCTTTTTATTAAGCCTCTTTGCCTGTCACACTGTACTTAGTGCAAACAAAGCGACGGAAGGAGGAATCCTCAAAAGTGGAGCATCGTCGTGATTGGGTTTGGGTTGGCGTGCAGCCCCGAGGCCCTGAGCGTGGACGCCGCCGCTTTTTTTTTTTATTGCGCGTCCTTGAGACGTTTTCACACCCGGGCCTTAAGTGCAGCCGAGCCGACGTGAACAGGTGAATGTACTCATGCTGTGAAGCGTCCAGGTAAGTGGCCCACTTTCCCGCTTAGAATGGTGATGTCATGACCCGGTACTGAAAAACACCTGGGGAAACAAGCAGCAGAGTGTGAATGAGAACTGTCAGTCAGACGCACAATGCAACACGGGCGCAAGCCGGCGTTTAGCCGCCACTGCCGGCCTGTTGTAAAGCTCTGTCAAAAAGATGTTTTTTAAATAAACAAAAGCTTGAAAACACTTTACCTGCAACTCGTCTCTGGTAATCCACTACAGTTAAGCTGTGTGGGCCTGACAGCGACTCGGATGAGAGCATTCCTGACTAAGACTGACTTGAGCCTATTCACAACAAGAATTTTTTTTTGCCACAAACAAGACTAGAAAGATTTATTTCCAATATCCTTTTTCACTTACACTCACACACAATAAACATTGGGCCTCATTCATAAAACTTGCGTAAATATATGAGCAAATTCAGAGTAATTTGTGCATTAAACAAACTTTCCTGAAAACTCTCCTTCGGATTTACAAACGTAAACATCAGATTTGGTAGCTAAATGTGTATGTTAATGAATTCCAATCATTCGTAAATAGGTTACGTGTCCAGGAACACAATGAAATATTCTGGACTCCCTTCTCAGGTTTGGCTACAGTATGTTGCATAAATGCAAAAAAGACTAATAGACCATATGCCTAACAATAAATATTCAATTAACGTGTGTTTACCAAAGCGTTTTTAGTCAGCTGAAAAAATGAATATAAGGATTAACTAACCAGTAATATTAATTTCACCATTGTTGTGCAGTCGTTGTACAAGTAGGATGGTTGGTTGGTGTAGCAGTTGTCCCGCCCCTCCTCCATTGATTGGACGGCTGGGTAAAAAGTGATTGATGAGCGCTGCGTTTTACACAAAGTTGAACAGTTTTCTATGGAAGCCAGTTTCCACAATTGAATAATAAAAAAAGTCTGAGAAAAAAAGTCAGAATTGTGAGATATAAACTCACAATTGCAAGTTATGAAGTCCGAAATCTGAGATATAAAGTTTTGCGTCAAATAAACACAATAGTGAGTTATAAAGTCAGAATTGCGTGACATAAACTCACAATTACGAGATATATAGTCAGAATTGCATGATATAAACTCACAATTACGAGATATAAAGTCAGAATTGCATGATATAAACTCACAATTGTGAGTTATAGTCAGAATTGTGTGATATAAACTCACAATTACGAGATATAGTCAGAATTGCATGATATAAACTCACAGTTGCGAGATATAGTCAGAATTGCGTGATATAAACTCACAATTACGAGAAATAAAGTCAGAATTGCAAGATATAAACTCACAATTACGAGATATAGTTAGAATTGCATGATATAAACTCACAATTGCGAGATATAGTCAGAATTGTGTGATATAAACTCACAATTACGAGAAATAAAGTCAGAATTGCATGATATAAACTCACAATTTTGAGTTATAGTCAGAATTGCGTGATATAAACTCACAATTGTGTTATAAACTCACAACTGCGAATTACGAAGTCAGAATTCTGAGATATAAAGGCAGAATTGGATGATATAAACTCACAATTGTGAGTTATAATCAGAATTGTGAGATATAAACTCACAATTATGAGATAAAGTCAGAATGTGTGATATAAACTCACAACTGAGTTAAAAAGTCAGAATTGAGAGATATAAACTCAGAATTATGATATATAGTGAAAACTGTGTGATATAAACTCACAGTTGTGAGTTATAAAGTCAGAGCTATAGTTAGAATTGCATGATATGCACTCTTAAAAATAAAGGTGCTTTAAAAGGTTCTTCAAAGCGATGCCATAGAAGAACCATTTTTGGTTCCACAAAGAACCATTCAGTCAAATAACCATCTCTTTCTTACCCTTTTATAATCTTGAGAACCTTTATTCGCCACAAAGAGCCTTTGTGCAACAGAAAGGTTCTTTGGATATTAAAGGTTCTTCATGGAACCATTTAGACAAAAAAGGTTCTTCTATGGTATCATGAAGCACCTTTATTTTTAAGAGTGTAAACTCACAATTGTGAGTTATAAAGTCAGAATTGAGAGATATTGAGAATTGCGTGATATTAACGCACAGTTGTAAGTTATAGTCAAAACTGCGAGATATAAACTCACAATTGTGAGTCAGTCAGAATTGCGTAATATAAACTCACAGTTGTGACTTATAAAGTCAGAATTGCATGATATAAACTCACAATTGTGAAAAAAAGCTTTTATTTAGCAAGGATGCATTACATTAATCAAAAGTGACAGTAAAAACATTTATAATGTAACTAAATATTTCTATTTTAGATGAATGCCGTTCTTTTGATCTTTATCAAAGAATCCTAAAACAGAACCTTTTCCACGAAAATATTAAGCAGCACAACTGTTTTCAAACTTAATAAGAAATCTTTCTAATCTTTGATTTCTGAATGATCATGTGACACTGATGCCAAAAATTCAGCTTGCATCAAAAATACATTCAAATAGAAAACAGTTATTTTAAATTTTAATAATATTTTTAAAATTGTTTCTGTATTTTTGATCAATTAAATGCAACCTAGGTGAGCATAAAAATAGTTTAAAAAATCGTATTGACCATAAACCACCTAAGTGGCTCCAGTAAGTGGCCCAATAATTAGTTGCTATTTTCTTAATTTTATTGTAATAAAAGAAAATGTTCTGAAATTCCAAATCATAACCTTTATCCATCTTGATTTACGTTACAGCTAGCTGTTCTGCAGACTATTTTTGATGTGTTGACTCTGAATTATCCAAGTGGAACACATTGGTGGTGTTGAGTCCTCATTACACAAAAAAGTTTTAAAGGTTCATAAAAGTGCTCCCCAACTCAATTCGCTCACTTGAAAACACCACCAACTGCTCATAAATCAAAGCTCTTTCATGAGAAAAAAAGGTTATTGCAGACATGCAGAAATAACACTTCTAATGACATAACATTTCTTCAGTTTAAAGTCTGAAGTGTTTTTTGACAGCTCTGAAATGATTTATGAAATAAGATTCATGAAAACACTCACTCTATATTCTCTAGACTCTCTCTAGGTTCCATATTCTCTTTCCTGTCAAAGACTGAAATTACACTTCATTTTTCTACACATGTAAAAAAAACAAATTAAGTAATTGAACAGAAAGTTCATTAGTTCCTTATCAAGTACTAAATCATATTATGATATCACACTACAAGCATTTAGTGGAGCCCGATGCCAGTAACACCTGTCGAGGCTAAGCAAGTGTGGTCAAAGATAACCTGAGAAATCTTTCCTGACTTTCTGTCATCATTAAAATTCCCAGGGCACTTCTTGCAGGAAAGCTAGGGTGATAACCTGGCACCTTGGACAAATTTCCCACTGCGGCCTATTGCTTATAGCCTCCTCCATCAAAGAGAAAATTCTCCCCTGCCCTTCGATGATAAGTGGTGAGTGCCCATGGCCAGCCTGAGTACTTCTGCAAGCTTTAGAATGTAATTACATATGGAAGTGCCCAGTAAAAATAATGAACAACATGCACTTTTATGTAATTATGTTGTGGAACAGTCTGTGATTGTTGTTGTTGTTAATTATATTAATTAAAAGTAATTCATTAGCAACATGGGATCCATAATGTAAAGTGCTGTAGAGTGATTTAGTATCTACTGATACTACAGCTACTGTGTTTCATGGATTTTTACTGACAAGCCCATTTCTGCCACTGAATAAAATATATATATATTAAAAAAAAGATAACTGCAACTTTTCTCACAATTCTGACTTTTTTCTCAGAATTGCATGCTACAAACTTACTATTCTGACTTTATTCTGAATCGTGAGATATAAATAGTTTTGTTCTCTGAATTGTGAGTTTATATCTTGCAATTCTGACTTCATAATATGCAATTATGAGATATTAAGTTAGAATTGTGAGACATAAATTTGCAATTCTGAGAGCATATCAGTATTTTCCGCCTCAGAATTTGACTTTGTAACACGCAATTGCGAGTTTATATATTACAATTCAGAGAAATAAGTCAGAATTGCAAGATACAAACTTGCATTTGTGAGAAAAAATCAGAAATGTCAGTTTTTATCTCACTATTCTGACTTTATACCTCGCAATTGTGAGTTTATATCACACTATTCTGAGAAAAAAACATTTATTTCTCGCAGTTGCAAGTTTATATATATTTTTGAGAAAAAATAAATGTTTTTATTTCACAATTTCAACTTTCTCACAGTTGCGAGTTTATATCCCACTATTCTGACTTTATAACATGCAATTGTGAGTTTATGTCATTCTAAGCAAAAAAGTATGAATTGCGAGTTTATATCAATTGCAAGATATTAAGTCAGAATTGTGAGATAGAAAATTGCAATTCTGAGAACATATCAGTCTTTTTTCTCTCTCAGAATTGGACTTTATAACTCGCAACTGCGAGTTTATATCTCACAATTCTGAGGAAAAGTCAAAATTGCGTGAAATGTGAGTTGCGAATGCGATGTCACAATTCGGACTTTTTCTCGCAATTGCGAGTTTATATCCCACTATTTCGACTTTAAAATTTACAATTGTGTTTACATCACACAATTCTGAGAAAAAAAATGTAAGAACTATGAAAAAAAGTCAGAACTGTGAGATAAAAACTTGGATATGTGAGAAAAAAGTCAGAAATGTGAGCTTTTATCTCACAATTATGGCTTTATTTCTCGCAGTTGCGAGTTTATATCCCACTGAACTCGCAATTGTTAGTTTATATCATGCAATTCTGAGAAAAAAAGGTATACATTTGCCAGTTCATATCTTACAGTTCTGAGAAAAAGTCAAAATTGCAAAATATAAAGGCGAAAAAAAAAAAGAAATCAGAATTGCAAGATACAAAGTCATTTGTGAGAAAAAAGTCAGAAATGTGAGCTTTTATCTCACAATTCAGATTTTTTTCTCACAGTTGCGAGTTTATATCGCACTATTCTGACTTTCTAACTTTCAGTTGTGAGTTTTCTCACACAGTTCTGAGAAATTACAAGATATTAAGTCAGAATTATGAGATATAAAATTCTGAGAACATACTAGTCTTTTTACCCCTCAGAATTGAACTTCATTATATATCACAATTCAGAGGAAAAAGTTATAATTGCAAGATACAAACTCAGAATTGCGAGGAAAAAAGTCAGAATTGCGAGATACAAACTTGCATTTATGAGAAAATGTCAGAAGTTTTTATCTCACAATTCTGACTATTTCTCACAATTACGAGTTTATATCCCACTATTTTGACTTTAGAACTTGCAATTGTGTTTACATCACACAATTCTGAGAAAAAAAAAGAACGTAAGAACTACGAGTTTATATTATGCAATTCAGATTTGTGAGAAAATGTCAGACTTGTGAATTTTTATTTCACAATTCTGGCTTTATTTCTCACAGTTGCAAGTTCATATCCCACTGATCTGACTTTATAACTCGCAATTGTTAGTTTATATCATCCAATTCTGAGAAAAAAAAGTCAGAATTACGAGTTTATATTTTGCAGTTCTGACTTTATAACTCAGATATTAAGTCAGAATTGTGAGAACATATCAGTCTTTTTCCCCTTGAGAATTGGACTTCATAACTCGCATTTGCGAGTTTATATCTCACAATCCTAAGAAAAAGTCAAAATTGCTTTCAAGATTTAAATCCAAATTGCAAGAAAAAAGTCAGAATTATGAGATACAAACTCATTTGTGAGAAAAAGTCAGAAATGTGCAGTTTCATCTTGCGATTGTAACTTTATTTCTGAGAACATATCAGTCTTGTTTCCCCCTTAAACTTAGTCTTTATAACTCACAATTGTGAGTTTATATCTTAAAATTCAGAGAAAAAAGACATAAACTCGGAAATGCAAGAAAAAAGTCACTTCGCAATTCTGACTTTGTTTCTCGCAATTGTGATTTTATATCCCACTATTCTGACTTTATACCTATAACAAGCCATTGTGAGTTTACACCACGCAATTGTGAGAAAAAAGTTTATATCTTGCAACTGACTTTATAACTCGCAATTGCAATTTTATAGCTCACAATTCTGAGATTTTGTATTTATGCAATTCTGAAAAAAAAAGTGTTAGAGTGGGGAAACAGGCTTTCATAAATTCCTGACAGATCCTGATTTTATGTAACTGCACAAGTGCCATTGATGAGTTTCTAAAATGCTGTTAAAACTGACAGCTTTTAGAGAAAAGTTTCAAAATGCCACTTTAGACTTGAGGGATCCGCAAAAGGCCATTTTCACAAAATGAATGTATTCAAACAAGACATCAAATGTTCTCTCCAGCGAGGAAATTACTACAAGGTTTTATGGTGTTTTATAAGCTCCAGCAATTTTGAACCTTGTTTTAGGTGGAACGGCATTGTCTACGGTTTATGAATCTCTACTTTTACAGAGTTTTTAAGCTTCGGCAATTACATAACTCGGTAAAAGTCTAGAATGAAAACCCCAAAAGTACAATCATGCTTCACAGCGGGCCCAAAACTCAGATCAGTTAAAATCTCCTTCCCTTCAAAACTGTTTAGTGGTCACAAATACGTTTTTGCTCAGTGCAAAACAGCATCTAAATTCAAAAAGCTGTTATTTGCATCACAATACTATCAAATGATGTTTTCCCAACATCATCTCAAGGCGGCTCAGACCTAGTTTTGGGCTTATTGTTAAAATGCCATGTTTTATTTACATTTAAACGATGTGTTCCTAAAAACCATCGCAGAGAATTAAGTTCAAGGTTTTCTAGTTGTGCTACACAATTACTTTTTGCCGTGAGTAATTATGACAGCTTTGTTTTTTTCCTCTGCTCCAAATATTCTCTCTATAAACAACAATCTCTGTTTAAATGTCAAAATGCCACCATATTTGGTTCCCGCAGCTCCGAGCCTCTCTTGACCCCCAACCCCTGCCAAGTCTTAATGGCCTTTTCTCCAACCATAAGCAGATGGAATATTTACAGTATAACTGCTCTTCTTCTGTTTCTCCAGAAGAGCATGTCCAAAGTTCACTGTAAGGTCTGTCCACCTCTTATTCCGCTGCGCGAACATCCCCCTCATGCCGCAGGGCTGCAGGGTGTGTCTGAGGAGGCGGTTTGAAGGAAGGTCGGCACATCTGGCCGTGTTCTGCATGGGTTGAAACTGCTGCAGGAAGGTGAGGATAAGGACATAGGCATGTTAGTATATTAGTATTTTAAGCTTTTACAATAGAAAGCTTCTTTCTTCTGTGGAACACAATGAAGAACATTCAATACTGGATCCCACTGACATCCACTGTATGTACAAACAACCCACATAGACATTTCTAAACACCTTTTTTGGGTTGCTATTTCTTCAAATAAGAAATGTATTTGGAAAGCAACACTGCGTAAGATATTAAGACTTGTTTTCAGATAATGTATTTTTAGTACAAGTGTATTTTATCTTTCTGCACTGGCAGATTTTTCTGTTTTAAGTATAAACAAGTTTAAAATCAACACGTGAAAAATATCTGCAATTAGACTGGAAGACACAACAGACATAAAAAACAAGTCTTCATCTTATGCAGTGTTGCTTCTCCACTAAATGCAGCTTGCTTCAAGGATTTTTAGAGTTTTTGTACAAGAAAACAAGTAAAAAACAAACAATTAAAAACTCATTAAAAAGTCATTTTTTTCCAGAATGAAGTCTACATGCAGCATCACAGTTGAAGAGTAAAAGACAGAAAAGCAAGAACGAAATTTGGAAATGTTGCTAACTAGATTCAATCTCACATTTCCCATGTAAGTGCCAGGGCTCAATGGCTACATCCATGCAGCATCACAAGTTTTGTTCTGCTCTACAGCATTCAAAACCAATGCTATTTAATTAAGATTTGACAGATGAACTCACACCTTCGTTAGACTCGTCTATTAATTAATGCTGTGTCAGTTGTGATAAGACTTTCGAGTGTTATAGCTGTCACTATGTCTGGTATTTAATTTCTGTCGCTATATGGTTACAGATTATATTCACAGTTATCTTGTGAACAGAAAAGCTGTTTTACTTTTTTCCCTCTCTAAACAGATGGATATGAACTTTTTTCACATTGCTAGAGTTGTCAGAAAAAGAAGTTGCCGTAGTTGGGGAAACTTCTACAAAGCATCCGTTGGACATAAAAGAACCTTTCCCCTAAGAAACCTTCCACTATAAAGAACCTTGTGTGCTTTTGAAAGGTTCCATAGATGGTAAAGTTTCTTCATGGAACCATACATGCTTTCAAAGAATTGTTTAAACAGTCCATGTGACATCAGTCATAATTCGTTACTTCTGTTTACTTTGCGCACAAAAATATTGGTCACACTTTATTTTAAGGTACAGTTCTCGCTATAAACAAACCATTAACTATGAACTTGCCTCAATAAACTCCTAATTGGCTGCTTATTAATAGTTAAGGTAGTAATTAAGTTCAAGCATTTGGTAGAATTAGGCATGTAGAATATGGTCATGCAGAATAAATGCTTTATAAGTATTAATAAACAGGCAATATGTTAATAATAGGCATGCTAAAAAGTAACTAGTTAATAGGGAGAATTGTTCTCTATACTAAAGTGTTACCAAAATATTCTCATAGCTTCATAAAATTAAGGTTGAACCGCTGATGTCACATGGACCATTTTATTGATGTCTTTACTACCTTTATAGACCTTGAACATGTCAATTGTGTTGCTGTCTATGCAGGGTCAGAAAGCTCTCGGATTTCATCAAAAATATTGTTTTGTAGAAAAGTGTATCACATCCGGTTCTCAAAAGTATGTATGTATGTGTTTCATGGCCTTATTTTGGTGACTTAAAATTTAGTTTTTCACTAACCACACATAAACATTGTTTTCTCAAAAACACTTGTTGCTTTTAGCCATTAATATGTTTAAGATACTTAAAAAAGCACAAATGCCAGGGCATGTCAAAACTTCTCCAGGACCCCAAAACCCCCTCAGACCTCAAAGGGTTCAATCTGTGTTCCAAAACGAATGAAGGTCTTACAGGTTTGGAACGAATGAGGGTGAGTAATTAATGACAGAATTTTCATTTTTGGGTGAACCACTCCATTAACTGTAGAAATGGGTCATCACAAGCTATGCTTCCATCATCCTGTTTTTATGTGCATTTTGATGGAAACGGCACATTTCGAATAAAAATCCCTTAATGTGACTTTGCTCTATGGGACGGCAAAACCCATCTAAGCAGTGGACCAATCTCGTTCCACAGCATCTGAAATGTTATGGTCATTCTGAAATGCCTGAGCAAAGTCTGTCGTCAAGTATTTCTGTATAATTTGCGCATGTATAAAATGCGCATTTTAAAGTATCACATCAGAAACGAGTGATGGAAACGCCACATTTAGAACAAAAATCCCTTAATTCGCTCGCTTGACGTGGTTTTTGACTTGTGAAAAAGGGTTTATGCAAAAAAGATGAAAACGCATTTGCCGAATAAATTCCTCCATACACATTAAAAAAGTCATGTGACTTTGCGCTATGGGACGGCAAACCCGTCTAACTAGTGGACCAGTCTCATTCCACAGCATCTGAAATGTTGTTATAGTCATTCTGAAATGCCTGAGCAAAGTCTGTTGTCTAAGTATTTCTGTATAATTTCTTCCCAAACAGCATTTTGTTTTTGAATATCGCATATAAAACATTACAAGCACCGTTTCCATCCAACAAGTCAAAGAGAACAAAATCGTCACTTAGTCAGCAACACAACTGACATGTTCAAGGTCCAGAAAGGTAGTAAAGACATCAATAAAATGGTCCATGTGATTTCAGCGGTTCAACCTTAATGTTATGAAGCTACGAGAATATTTTGGTAACACTTTAGTATAGGGAACAATTCTCCCTATTAACTAGTTACTTATTAGCATGCCTATTATTAACATATTGCTTGTTTATTAATACTTATAAAGAATTTATTCTGCATGACCACATTCTACATCCCTAATCCTACCATTGCTTGAACTTAACCCTTTCACTGGTGAGTTTAAAATATTCTATCTGACCCCCCAGAGTGAGTTAGAACGCTCACTTTACTGTTTCCATGGCGACGCGTCATGATTGACACCGCAGCCACTATAGCGCTGTATGACAGACGTATCGCTTTTATTTCGTTTTTCCTTTTTTTATTCAAAATATTCACACACTTGCTTGCCATGTCTTCAACTATCTGATATTCCGATTCACGAATACGTGTAAGTGAGTGTATTTTGGCGTTTTAAAACCTTTATAAATGATCTGGATCGTGATCTATAACGTGAGATGGGCGCCGCCATGTTTGTTCGCGCTGCCGTTCAGAGACTCCTGTCAGCCGGATTTATAGCACGTAAACTCACCAGTTTCTCCTGAAAGTAGCTGGTGAACTGGGAAAGGAATGGAGTGAATTATATCATTACTTACATTATGTGTATCTGATATGAATCAAACACGTCGGCAGATTATACTTGAATGGATTGTTATTGCTGCTTCCATAGACATCCGTGTGTATTTTACAAACTCTAAATGTATTGTTTTACTAGTACTTATGTGTATTTA
>JAHKKF010485901.1:0-10898 GCA_019740295.1 Labeo calbasu | reverse complement strand
GCAATGCTAGGGGGTTCTGGGAGGTTGTTGGTGTGTTGCTAGGGTGTTCTGAATGGTTGTTAATGCGTTGCTAGGATGTTGAGTGGATGTTAGTGCATTGTTAGTGTGTTACTAGTGTGTTAAGTGATTGTTAGTGCATTGCTAGGGTGTTCTGGGTGCTTGTTAGTTTGTTGCTAGGGTGTTGAATGATTGTTAGTGTGTTGCTAGGGTGTTTGAGTGGTTGTTAGTATGTTGCTAGGGTGTTGAGTGGATGTTAGTGTGTTGCTAGGGTGTTTAAGTGGTTGTTAGTTCATTGCTAGAGTGTTTGAGTGGTTGTTAAGGTGTTTCTAGGGTGATTAAGTGGTTAGAGCATGGCCAGAGTGTCTGAGTGGTTGCTAGTGTGTTTCTAGGGTGTTCTGGATGGTTGGCAGTGTGTTGCTAGAGTGTTTTAGTGGTTAGTGCTTTGATAGGATGTTGAGTGGATGTTAGTATGTTGCTAGGGTGTTCTGTGTGGTTGTTAGTCTGTTGCTAGGGTGTTCTGGGTGGTTGTCAGTGCGTTGCTAGGGTGTTCTGAGTGGTTGTTAGTATGTTGCTAGGATGTTGAGTGGATGTTAGTGCAATGCTAGGGTGTTCTGGGAGGTCGTTGGTGTGTTGCTAGGGTGTTCTGAATGGTTGTTAATGCGTTGCTAGGATGTTGAGTGGATGTTAGTGCATTGTTAGTGTGTTACTAGGGTGTTAAGTGATTGTTAGTGCATTGCTAGGGTGTTGAATGATTGTTAGTGTGTTGCTAGGGTGTTTGAGTGGTTATTAGTGCGTTGCTAGGGTGTTGAATGATTGTTAGTGTGTTGCTAGGGTGTTAAGTGATTGTTAGGCGTTGTTAGGGGATTTGAGTGGTTGTTAATGTGTTGCTGGAGTCTTTGAGTGGTTGTTAGTGTGTTTTTAGGGTGTTGAGTGGTTGTTAGTGCATTGCTAGGGAGTTCTGAGTCATTGTTAGGGTGTTTTAGGGTGATTGAGTAGTTAGTGCGTTGTTAAGGGGGTTTGAGTGGTTGTTAATGGGTTGCTAGGGTGTTTAAGTTGTTAGTGTGTTTTTAGGGTTTTGAGTGGTTGTTAGTGCGTTGTTAGGGTGTTTAAGTTGTTAGTGCGTTGTTAATGCGTTGCTACGGTGTTGTTGTGGTTGTTAGTGCATTGCTGGGGTGTTTGTATGGTTAGTGTGTTGTCAGGGTGTTTGGAGTTGCTGTTAGTGCGTTGCTAGGGTGTTCTGAGTGGTTTCTTATTGGTCAAAAGATTTTCTGGATTCTATAAGTGTGGCAGTTTGTAGAACTGGAATTTATTTTATTAACAGTGAAATGAAATGCATCACTGATTATTGCATGTTTCTTGTCTTTTTCAGTTTGTCTAACATTAAGGTGGACGCCGATAAGCAGCATGACTCAGTGCAATGACAGCAACACTTCTTGCTGACACAGTGCAGCAGAGGATGCTGGGAAACACCAAGCGTTTTTTTGGCAGCGCTGAAGACAAAGAGGGTGAAGATGAGGAGGACGAGGAGGAGCGATTGAAGAGATTGAAACAAAATGGGATGATCGATATGGGAGACAAGGAACACCAGAACCGGGCCGGACGCAAGACGGACGGATCCAAACCGGCGGCCGTTGTGATTGGATGGCAGAGAGGAGAGAGACAGCCCAGGCCTGTTAACTCCGCCCAAAGAGGAATCCCGCATTTGCCCAGCCAGCCGACTCTTTATCATCAGACAACCAATCAGCCGCTGTATCACCCCGTCTTGACCAATCAGCAGGCCCGGCGGCGTCTCATGGAGCGCAGCATGACCACGGTCACGCCTATGGAAGACTCGCACCTCGCTGTGATTATGTTCCGCGTCGGCATACCTGACATCAAACAAACGGTCTGTGCGTTTATGTTCACACACATTCACACATACTCACAATCTGTACTACAGACTGGCTGATTGTCATTTTGACACGTTTCTCTTCTCAGTCACTTCTTTAATTTTGCATCCGCAGATATGTTACAGATATTTGTGTTTACCAATATTAGTTTAGCATCTATAAATAACAGTAAAATGGCACCATAGTGATATTATTGTTATAAATATTCATAATACATAATAAATATACATAATGTATATTGTGTTATTGTATTTGTAGTGTAATTTTTAAAGTATTGTCAAATACATAACACAATAGTTTTAAATTGATTAGATTTTTATTATTATTATTCATAATAAATATTTTTGTTTATATATTTTTTTGTTTATATATATATTACATTAGTTTTATTGTATATATATTTATTATATTATTTGTAGTGTAATTTTATTTTTATTGTTTAAATAAATATACATAAAATTATTATTATAAATATTCATTCTTTTTTATTTCTGTTTTTTAATAATTATTGTGGCAAATAATTAGAAATAAAACATTTTTTGTAATTATTATTATTCATAATTAATATTTTTGTAGTGTAATTTTTTATTTTATTGTTTATTGAAATAAATGGAAATAAAATAATAATTTAAAATTCTAATATTCTAATATTATTAGTAGTAGTATTAATAATTAATATTTATTTTTAGTAGCAATTTGTTGTTTTTTGTTGTTGTCAATTAATATAAATACAATTTGAAATTGATTGATATTTTTGTAGTAGTTTTTTATGTCAAAAAATAGAAATAGAATAATTAAAACTTATTCTATTATTATTGTTCTTATTTGTAATTAATATTTTATTTAAATATATTTTGTAGTGATTTGTTTGCTGTGAAAGTCATCATTTAAAATGGATTTTAATGTTATTATTAATATTAATAATTAATTATTATTTTTAGTTGCAGTTTGATGTGTTTTGTTGTCAAATTATAAATAACATTATAATTAAAATTGATTCTGTTATTATTAATAATTCATAATAATTCATAATATTTTATTTTTTAAAATAAATAGAAATAAAATAATTTTAAACTGATTGTATTATTATTATTATTTATAATAAATATTTTAGTTGTAATTTTTTTTGTAGTCATTTGTTAGCTGTTATTGTTTTAAATAAATGAAATAAAAATAAATAATGAATAAAAATTAATGGTTGAAAGTCAGATATCTCAATATGAATGCAAACAATGCTTTTGTAAGATCTGTTGTTCACACATCATTCCCAAACACACACAGTGTGCACTGTACAACAGTAAATGTTTCTAATGAGTTTTTGAAAGCTTCTCCCAAGGTTATCGTGGGAGGGATCAAGACATTAGAAGAAAATTAAAAAATAAATTAATTCAAGGGGAGAAAAGGGGAACGTGGGAATCCTTAATGAAGGAATATTTACTGCGTTTGTGTATTAGTGTATGTGTGTGTATGTGTCAAGCTATTCTGGGGAAATTTTAAATAAACACACACACACAGAGCTGGAGTTTCCTCTGGTGGTTTGTGTGGGAGCTCTGACCTGATTTAATGTCAAAATCACTCTCATCTAAACTCATCTCAACTCTTGACTCAATTAGCAGCTCACTTTAACACGCTCAATTGCGGCACATTAACAATCCCCAGATAAAGCCACACATTACTGAAGTTTTGCTGTTGGGTTTTAATATGCAGGATAGTTTATGGTTTACACTATGTCAAAGGGCTGCTTTTGAAAGAGCTTGTAAAACACTGATTACGTTCTAGTGCAAACAACACAGAAATAAGCTGTATCAGGTTCATATTCAACAGGTGTCATTAATATTTACAAAATTCTAAATGTTTCAGCTTCAATATAGTGTTTGACGTAGTTCATCACAGAATTATTACGACATACTACAGATATGTTTACAGTAATGGAATTCAGTGTCATTTTAATAATATTAATTATTATAATATTTAATATATGTAATGTTTATAATATTTGTATTTGTAATATTGTTTAAGGGAGTTTATTGGCATTTTAATAATATTATTATAATATTTATTATTTATAATACATGACAAGTTGTTCACCACAAATTATTGCAAATATGTGTACAGTAATGGGTTTTTAATAATGTTAATTATTATAATATTTAATATTCAATAATATTAATAATAATAATTGATATTTATTATAGTATTTATTATAGTATTTTGTGTTAATTGATATTTGTTATAGTAACGTTGATGTTCTATTATAGTTTTTGTTAATATTTTGCATATTTTATGTTCTTTACAGCTTTTTTTCTGTTTTTACTTTAATTTGAAAGTTTTAGTAATTTTGTTGTTTGTCAGTTTTATTATTATTTTTTAATGCATCTTGTCAATTTTTACAGATTTTTTATTAGTTTTAATGTGTTTAGGTTATTAGCTGAAATGAAATACGTTTTTTATTTCGTTTCAAGTAATGAAAATGTTGTTTTTTTCAGTGCATTTACAATAAAAAACTTCTATGCAGATATACAGGTTGCACATTTCTGCCTGTAAACCTTTAGAATCTCTTTCCAGTAGACATTCATTATTAAACACATTACTGAAAACAGGACTTCAGTGTTAGTTATGAATCAAAACGAAGTTCTGTGGTGAACGACGGGCACATCACAGATGCGTCAATAAAGCTGAAAGTAGCTTTGAACTTTAAATCCAGTTCAATCTGTTGTTCTCACGAACCTGTTTTCTCTCTCTCCGTCTGTAGAAGTGTTTGCGGTTTGATCCCGATTCAAGCGTTTGGAGCGCGAAGCAGCAGATTATTTGTTCTCTCAGCGAGTCGTTGTGGGACGTTTACAATTACGGCCTCTTCCAGCCAGCTGGAGACGGACGAGATGCCAAGTTCCTGGAGGAGGAACGCTTGCTTCGAGAGTTCGCCCAGTCCCTGGAGAAGGGAGTGCCCTACCTGGAGGTGCTCATATTAGATCACAGACTTACAAACACTACAACATCACCTAGAATGCTCCTAAAAAAAGCTTGAACATTCCCACCGTTATTGACCTATAAAAAAAATTATGCAGGTCATTTAACGCTTGTTGAGTCTGTAGGGGCAAGTTGTCACAATAGGAACCTGCTGGGTTTAATGTCAGCTGAGAAGAATTGTTCATAATAAGGTTTCATTTGTTAATATAAATATAATAATATTCTAAAGCATTTATTAATCTTAGTTTATGTTAATTCTAACACTTACTAATAAATTAATAAAATCAAAATTTGTATCTGTTGATATTTTATTATATTTATTAACATTTATTGGACCTGAGACAACACGAGTAACAATGAATAGTTGCATTTTTATTAACTTATTTTAATAAAGTCTAATAAATACTGTAACAAATGTATTTCTCATTTCTAGTTAATATTATTTAATGCATTAAATTAAATAATAAAAAAATAAAAAAAAATAATTAATTAACTAATGTTAATTAAGTAATGTAATAAAGTAAAATAACAAATAACAATGTCATTGTTATAAAAATTAATTTATATTTTATTGTATTTGTGCTGTAATTTTTTTAAGTATTGTCAAAGAAATAGAAATAAAATAATTTAAATTGGATTTGATTATTATTATTATTATTATTATTATTATTCATAATTAATATTTTTGTTTTTATATTTGTAGTGTAATTTTTTTATTGTTTATTCAAATAACTAGAAATAAAATTATTATAAATATGTATATTATATTTGTATTTTCTTGTAGTTTTTTTAAATAATTATTGTCAAATAACTAGAAATAAAGTAATTAAAATGCATTTTATTATTTATTATTATTATTCATAATATTTTTCATTTTTGTTTTTATTTATTCAAAAGTCATCATCACAAAAATGCATTCTATTATTATTATTAATAATAATTAATAATATTAATAATATTTATTTTTAGTTGCTGTTTGATGTTTTTTGTTATTGTGTTAGATTAATATAAATAAAATTATAATTTAAGTAATAATAATTCATAATATTTAATTTGTATAGTATTTCTTTGGTTATAGTTTTAAATTATAATTTAAAACTGATTATATTATTATTGTTATTATTTATAATTAATATTTTATTTTTAATTTATTTTGTGGTGATTTGTTTGATGTCAAATAAATGAAATAAAAATAATAGAAATTTATTACTGGTTTCTAATGGCATTACAGCACAATTTAAACATTAAAATATTTATAAAATAAGAATCACTGTGAAACCATTGTTTTGGCTGTCAGAAACTGTATTTAATACATGTAGAGTTAATGATTATAAAACATAAAAACCACATACAGTATAAAACACATGTGACAACTTTCCCCAATCTGGCATTTATGTTGTTAATTACTCTAATATATTTATCAGTTTACTTAAGATGTATTAGGAAAAAAGTTAAACAAATGTTATTTTATTTTATTTTATTTTATTTTATTTTATTTTATTTTATTTTATTTTATTTTATTTTATTTTATTTTATTTTATTTTATTTTTTAAGTCTCCAGATATGGTGCATTTCTGTTCTGCAGTTTGAATCATACAGTCCCATCTTCTGTATTAAACTTCTCATTTTTCTTTCTCAGAACTTGTAAACTGGCAAAGCATTGACCAGTTCTTCCTCTTTTCCTGGTGTCTTTAACTTACAGTTCAGATATAAGACTCGAGTGTACAAACAGACAAACTTGGATGAGAAACAACTAGCGAAGCTGCACACCAAGGTAAATACAAAACAAACAAACAAAAAAAATTATAGCTACCAAAACAGATCGTATTTAAATGTAGAAACTGCCTTTTGTAGAGAGTTGGATGTGTTGTATAGGAAGGAGGTGAAGTGTCTGTGTGTGTCTCCCTCTACAGGCCAATCTGAAGAAGTTCCTGGATTATGTTCATGCCGGAGCGGTGGAGAAGTTGAGTAAAGCTCTGGAGAAAGGACTGGACCCCAACTACCATGACACTGAGAGCGGAGGTGAGACCATTTTATTTTGACAATCAGTGTAAGACTAAGCTAAAACTAAAACCATAAAACATTTTTGCTGCTTGAAATAAAATGAACATTAAAATAAATAGTGACCAAAAAACATATTTAATTTCAAAAACTTACTAAATACTAAAATAATTAAAATTAAATAAACAAAGTAATAATAAATTAATAAATAAAATTAAAAGAAAAAAATGTAGATTTTATTTTTTAGATTTTTTATGTTCACTTTAATTTTAGGTAAAGTATATATAATAAAAATGACAAAACATACAACAAAATTACTAAGACTTTAACTAAAATTGAAACGAGCAAAAAAATAAAAATAAATAAAAATAAAAATAAAATTTAATTCAAAATATTTACAAAAACTGTAATAGTACATTATAATAAAATAACACCAGCCTGGAGGTTAGATCTGTTTTTTAATTTAGTTACAATATAGATGTAGACTAAATGAAGAATGTTTAAACCTTTGACATTTTCAGTTCTGATGAGC
This sequence comes from Labeo calbasu, assembly GCA_019740295.1. Lineage (NCBI taxonomy): Eukaryota > Metazoa > Chordata > Actinopteri > Cypriniformes > Cyprinidae > Labeo > Labeo calbasu. The sequence goes on along the minus strand of JAHKKF010485901.1, from coordinate 3,509 downwards.
GTCATTGCGTTGCCAACATTTCCTTGTCAGAATCCTCTCATTTCATTGACCTTTCGACTCAAAGCTCATTATGTTCATGATGAGTCTGTTCTTGTGATCTCTTATGCTTTTTCATTTATAGGGTGCTTTTATTTGGTGTGACGTTAAGTGCACTAATTGCAGCAACGTTCTGGAATAAGCAGGAGTTCAGTATTTTGCTGACAGGCACAGTGATGTCATCACAATATCGCTGCAGCTCATTGTTCAGCTGTAATCGAGACTATCCTTTCATATTTGTGGTTGCAACCTTAGTTAACCATTTGGGTATGAATGCTAACTTCATGACATTAACATTAGCTGTATATTTAGTGAGCCGGACACTACACTGTAAGACCAAAATTAGCAGAAGAATTGATAACGTACTGGCAGAAAATGACCAAATTATTGCATAATTCAAATACGGGTAAAACACCTGTGAGGAAATCAATGCAGTTTTTTTTTTTCATATTAACATTGTATATATTTTTACAGACTTTTCTAAATTCAGTTCAGCTCAGTTCAGTTCATTGTTGATTCACTTTAGTTCAGTAACAGTGCTGATGTTGCAAAATTCATCAATTATGAAACAAATTCAATTCATCTTCAAAGCAGCTCTCAGTCATTATTTAGCTCCAGTAAGTTCAGTGTTTTGTTTATGTTATAATTAAACCGTTTTTATTAGCTTGACATTATTATTGTCAATTTATTATCAAAGTCTTTTCAGTAGCTTTGTAAAAATTAAATGTTTAGGTGAGGATTCTGGTTTTCTGCCTCTTAATGCACTATATATGAATGTATTTTTTTGCTACTATTATATATGTTTTGTATTGTGCAAAATTATATTAAACTAAACTAAAACTAGACACAAATTATTTTATTGTATTTTATTTTATTTTAAGGTAAAATAAATCAAAAATTTACCTTTGAAATAAAATAAATGTTAGCAGAAATATAATATAAAAAATATAGTTAAAATACTAAAATAACTAAAACTACATGAAGTAATATTTAAATATTTTATATTAGTATATTATATTATTTATATTAGTAATATAAAATATTTTTTTATTATTTTATTTTATTTTATTGTAAGGTGTTACCTTTGAAATAAAATAAATGTTAACAGAAATAAAATATTTTTAAAAATGTAAAAGTTAAAGTACAAAAATAACTTAATAAAGTAATAAGTAATATAATGAAGTATTTCTTATATTGTACAAAAATTGTATAAAACTAAACTTAAAACCAGAGAGGTGCCCTGCTTATTTTATTTATTTATTTATTTTTTATTATTATTTTTTTTTGTAATGGTGCTGCACTATAAAAATGTAAATAAATAAATAAATAATTTTAAATAAAACCAAGATTATTAGAGTTTGTTTTAGAAGAAAGTACTATTTCAGTTTTTCTGCTTTAAAATTTCACTCTGAATTCAATGCTTTACAAGCTGTTTCTTTGTAATTGTAAAATGTACTAGCAACTTCTAAATGAAAATTGAGTGTGTGTACCATTTTATCATTTAGTGTGTTGCCTGCTTCTCTTAAATAAGTCTGTTCTTCATTAGCTGTAGTGTCAGTATCTGTTTTCATCTGTTTCACAGAAACTCCTCTGACTCTGGCGGTTCAGGGGAGTCTGAGCGTGGAAGGGATTCGTGTTCTGGTGCTGAACGGGGCTCATGTGGATTTCAGATCCAGAGACGGACTCACACCCCTCCATAAAGCAGTCAGAGCTCACAACCAGCCCGCGCTGATGGTACAAACACTTCTCAGTTTATCTCCGTAATGTTTCATATAAAGTTTAATTTGATGGTGACAACTGCAAAATATTGATTAATGCATCTTTAATAGTGTTTGTTTGTAAATCTTAACATGCATAACTCTTCATTTCATCCTACCCATCAGGCGCTGCTGTCTTTGGGAGCTTCTCCAGATTATCGAGACCGCTGTGGACTGACGCCGCTGTACCACTCGGTGCTGACAGGGGGCGAAACGTCCTGCTGTGAGACTCTGCTGTACTACAGAGCGCGGCTGGGCGTCAGAGACGAGAACGGCTGGGACGAGTCACACCAGGTGTGTCTACTGTCTTAAACACAAGACAATATACGTCAAAGCCTGTGTGTATGCACGTGTCTGTTTCAGTGTTTTTTTGTTTATATTCACACCATTCTCTCTCTTTTTGGTTCTCTTTACATTTCACTATGTGGCCCACAATATGTATAATAAAAAATGTGTGTTTTGCAACATTAGACGACTAGAAATGGACTTTAGAAGCATTCAAATGTGGAGTTCTTTGATTGTTTGAATTTTTAAAAATTCAAATTTGATTTAAATAACATGCCAGTCTCTCATGCTCTTCGCCTTCTTGTTTCTAAACACCTGTGCATATTTGTGCATGTTTCATCCTGGTCATCACTGTGTCTGTATTCGTAAGCAGCTAGACTCTGTTCATCCTCTGTTGAAGATGTTTTTGCACAATTATCAAATGTCAGATATGGGGATTTTTAACCTCATTACATAGCAAAATTAAAAAAAAAACGGTTTAAGTAGTAGCACCCTAATAATGGGCTGCAATGCTAAATGCAAACAGTAAAATGCAACTACACATATATGAAGTTAATTAGCTTCAGCTGTTAAAAATGGAGAAGTGCTTCTTACTATATTTTGTTGTCTGCATGTGCATCTGATCAAACTGTACTGTATTTACAATAAACTCAGTACAGTATAAAAATAGTTAGAGTTGTTGTTGTTTACTAAAACTATTAAGTAGATTTGTTGTTTGGAAAAACTACTAAAAAATAAATTAAACAAAGCCTAAATAAAATAAACAATAAATATCAGATGATAATCTTCAGAGAATTAGAATTAGAAATGAGAACATTTGGAAATTAACTAAAATTATTTTTTATTTTTCATATTTATTCATTTTTTCTATCATTTATTTATGCAATAATTTATCTGTTTATTTTATAATAAATGTATGTATTTTTATTTTTTGAAATTGTACAGCACTTTAGTACATACGTTGTATTTTAAGTGCTTTATAAATACATTTTAATTTCATGTGATTTAATTTGAAATAAATAAGTATTAAATCTACTGAAAGCTGAAATAAAATTAATTTAAGCTGTATAGATATATTTTAAAAAGAATCAAAATGATAATAGCACATAATAAAATGACTAAACATTAAGTAAAAAAATACTAAAATTAAACCTAGAATAAAAAAAATTAAAGCTATACAGAAACATTTTATGGATAAAAAACTATAATAGCACATAATAAAATTGCTAAAACTTTACTAATATAAATCAATTACTTAAACTAAAGCAAAAATTAATAAAACGCTCTGAAGAAATATACACTACCGTTCAAAAGTTTGGGGTCAGTACATTTTTAAACACTGTACTTTTTAAACTTGTTATTCATGAAAGAATTCTGAAAAAAAAAAATCACAGGTTCCAAAAAATATTTGGCAGCACAACTGTTGATATT